>APFE030989715.1:0-10047 GCA_000404065.3 Pinus taeda
TTAAATAAATAAAGGGTGAGAGAAGAGAAATGATTCCTGTGCCAACTGGTGAAGCAAGTGACTTCACTAGGTTACTAACAAGGCTCACTAGAAGTGAAGAAAAAATTGTGCTCTTGTAGCGAGTCAACTATGGTACTGCCTTGATATGTTGGTAGTGGAGCAACACCATAGATTAAACTTGTACTCCGAATATCTTAAACTCACCACACATAGTAACCTTTCCTATATTCAAATAATTATTATTTGGAAAGCCTTGATATGTGTTGAACTAAGTAAGGAAATGACGGGGACTATATCTCTAAATGGGTTAAGTAGGGAAGACAAGGTGATAAAATAGATAAACCAATACTTCTTTAACAACTAAGATATTGTACTTAGAAAATTAAACCTACGAAGAGAGGTTGGAGTTCTACTAGAATGTCATAAAGTGTTTTCACTGCGATAATCACCCCCCAAAAGTTTTCTCACACTTCAATTTTGGAGCATACATAGGATCTTATGACCCATCACTCTATGTTCACTCCATGGTCATTTGATGTTTTGATAAATGTTTAAGTCTTCTTCCATATTTCCAATTGTCAAATCACCTGCACACACATGCTCAATGTTCCATGGGTTCATGAACACACTTCCTTTATGCAAGCTTGGACATGCATAGCACCATCCATAAACATAGTATCATGTTATTTTCAACACATGTTGAAATTCAATGCACACTTTTATTGATATTTTCCCTCACTTCATTGCATTTTCACTTCTATTTGGTGAATTTTCTGAATTGTCATCTTTTGAAGATTTTCTCTTTCACAAGTATTGCTTTCACATTCACAACTATTTTTTTGACTCATTTTTATTAATAAGTGTTTTTATCATGTTATGTTCACTCTATCATATGTCATTTTTAAGGTGATTCATATTTTTCAAGTGTTATCTTCATGTTTTCTTCTTGTCATAGGTGTCACTTATATGTTTTCACTCATGCATGTGTCAAACCTTTATGTATCATCAAAGTTAGTTCTTGCACACCCTTCTACATCATATGGTATTACATATCATTTTAATATGCACTAGAAAAATTCTTATGAGTAATCACACCTTTTGGTGATATTCATCACTCCTCCCATAACTTGTGCTCGAAGTATCACTAATGTGATGTTTCAACTATCGTACTTAGAAATATGTCACTTTGTTGTTGTTTTGAGGTGTAATTGTTGTTCATGAATCTTGTGTATTCCATAGGATTTTATTGATGGTTTTATATATCTGATCAAATTTTTAGTTATGTCTATATTCATCTCCCTCAGTTACTCTGTTGATCCCACACTTAGCCATTATGAGAGATCTTCTTGGTCCTTCAACCTAGCATAAGTTCTAAAGGAATTAATCCCCTTTTTATGTGATAACTGAAACTTACTCATGATATTAATTGGTATATATTTCCTCCCACACGTGTACTAAGTATTTTCTAAGGTCTCCTCCCTCTCACAGCGCATTAGTACTTCGTAAGGATTAGTCACCTAGCCTTTTGCTGCCACCCACAATGAAATGCACATTGCAGATGAGCATATAGTCACTGTTGGAGATAATTTCACCCTCCCAACCCTAAGCACTTTTTTAAACAATTAATCTCACTTCAAAATAATGACACTCACTTTGAAATAAAAAGGCACACCTCAAACAATGGAGCACACTTTGAAATAATGAAGCTCACTTCAAAACAACAAATCGTACTTAAAACATTCAGTGAAAAAAAATAGAAGAATAAGGGCCTTCTCTCCTCTAAAAAGTTCACTTTGGACAAACAAGGACCTTCTCTCCTTAAAAAACCCCACTCTAAGAGCCTGAGCAAACCTCATAGCAATAAGTGTACTTCAAGGATATGAGTGCACTCCTTCAACTCGAATAAGTACACCCTCCTCAAGCACATGGCATACTTGCAAAGAATGAAGCTTCATTCTTCTCTTAGAGTGAATAGAAGACTTGCATATCATGAACCCTTATAACACATGGTGCAATCATGAAGGAGGATTCGTCATCCTACCCTTTCAGTGCATGATGCAATCACAAAATCTAGAGTTTGAGTGCACTCCTTTAGCATAAAGAAATGTGGCCTCTTTCAGTGTGTGTTCACATCCTAATGTCTAGAGTTTTTCTCCTTAATCTTTTCAGCATGTGCCCTTGCACCCTCCTTGTCCTCATGAGAGCATAAGCATACCTTGAAGGACTGAATGCATGAGGCCTCACTCCCTTGTCTCATTAGAGTGCATCCTTGTGCCTTCTTAGAACATGATCACACCTTCAAGACTTGAAGTCTTGAAGCCCCACTCCTTCCCCTCTTCAGAGTGTGCCCTTGCTCCTTCTTAATATCTTTAAGCACATAAGCACACCTTGAAAGCCTAAAGTCATGAATTTTCACTCCTTCATCTCTTTAAAGTGTGCCCTTGCACCCTTGATAACTTTAACTATTATTTGAGTGCACAACCACAGCTTGAATGCCTCTTGTTCGCCTTGATGAGTTTTATTATGCCCTCCTAACCAAGTCTTCTTCTTTTAACCATCTCACAGGCTATCATGAGCATATCAGTCCATGAGGTGGGTAGTGAGAAAATAGATGTTTCTACACTGATTTTTCCTCATCATGAATGAATTTCATTGGAAGGAGTACCTTCCTATCATGACAAGGTGATGCGTAGGAGTAGATAATAATAATAATAAAGCATCAAGGAAAAAGAAAGGAAAAATCATGAACACATGAAGTAGATCATGTACTGAGATAGAAATAAGACATTGCATGATGACTCATAGGATTTAGATATTGATCAAGGAACCTTTAGGTGGTGGATATGAGAAATAAAGTGGATATTTCATGAAGATGACGCATATATCAGATCTGTTAGCACCTGCTGCAGCAGGTATTCATTTTTCATGATTGGCATTCAACAGGCCAAATATGTCATACTTTGCTTGCTGCAATGCTCCATATTTGCTCAAACAGTCTCCACATGAAGAAGGGTACTTCAAGTTCATTCAATTGCCTTCAAATTTTGTAAAGTTATCCCGGTATCGCTACTTTTAGTTAAAGGGAGTTCCAAACAGTTTAATCTTGGTCTCCCTAGGTTTAAATTTCATGTTTTAGAATATAGAGATTGTAAATCTGTCCAAACAGTTTAATCTTGGCAGATCCTTAGATAGGTAGAGAAGTAGAAGAGCCCAACAGCTTAATCTGGGCTCTGGAAGAAATAAGGGTAGTATGTAGATAGGAAAGCATCAAAAGAAAAATGTATGACGGGTTTGCAAGTCTAAGTGCACCCCCAAACAAAAGAAGAAAAAATGCTAGGCAGGTAGGCTGGCTAGGTAGTTCTGAGGCTACGGAAATTGATGACCAGTTCCAGGTTTTCATGTATCATATCATGTATAACATAATCAACAAAGATTTGTAAGCAAAAAGGCTCAAAAGAGGTATAACTGACACCCCTTCTCTGTTTTCCCCAATCATTAACTAACATCCCCTAAAGAAGTCAAGATCTGCTTGACACCTCTTAAGTTCCATCATCTTCATAACTCTGGCTTGAGTAAAGATCTGCTTTACTCAAAGTTGTTCCATATCTTCTCCCGAAGTATGGTCCTACCCCCTTGTAACAGCCTAAGCTCTCCCGAACTTAGCGCTTTCTTACCATCTCCATATTAACCACTAACATTATTATTTAGCTCCCTATTCTTCACGTCCCCTTATTAACATTAAGTAAAATCCCTCTATCTAATATCCCTCCCCCTGGTTGAAAAATAACCATAACATCTCCCGGGAATTGTTCAGTTTATCAGAAACTAAGCAAGAACCCCGACCTCCAAAACCACCTTCCAGATACTATGGACTCATTCCAAAGTATAAAGTTCCCCCGAGGTAATCGGACCCCTTCCGAAACCTCAAAAGCCCTTCACACCCACTTACTTACCTTTTCTCCTCAAAATCGTTTTCGCGTCGCAACCTTGCACTCTCATAGTCATGCAAAACATCGCCCATCCATCCTCACCGATGCGATATCACGAAATTGGCGATCGACGATCATAAACGCTGAGTGTCCAATCCATTCACCTCTCCGCCTCTGCCAATGCGATATCGTGATATCGCATATCGGCAGTGGCAAGTGTCAAATGTCCAACCCAGTGTTCCCCCTCTTTCCCTGCCAACGCAATATCATGATATCGCATCGGAATCGCTTCACCACAGTCCATCCAATATCTCACCACGTTGCACTATACAAGGGACCCATAGCTGACGTCATCCGCCATACAGCCAATGCCACACTTACGTCAGCAGCCAGAAAAGCGGAAAAAGCTTCGCGCAGGGAGAAAAATCGCACTTCGAAGCTCCAGATCAAGAAACGGAGGCAGTTTCCGATGCACAAATAGCGCGAAGTGCTATTCGCGCATCACTATGGGAAATACGCCATTTAAAGGAATCTTCAGGGAATCTTATGATTGCCGAGCCCACTGTGCGCCGAAAGAGGCCGAAAATCGCCCAATTGTGCCAAAGGATCCGGTTTGAAGACAGCAGCAGATCAGTCACAGAGTTTAAAGTGTATCAGATCAAATCAGCAGGCATCAAGCGTGTCAAAGAGTATCAGTCGACGGCGAAAACCATCAATGTAGCTGCAAAGTGTATCAGTCGACGGCGAAAACCATCAATGTAGCTGCAAAGTGTATCAGAGAATATCTTGAGCAGCGGCCCAAAGCAAGAGAAAATGGAATATCTTCCAACAGATTCACAAAAGGAGACCGAAACTACTTGGAGCTCTCAAATCATAATAATTGCACATTTAATTCGCACCAAAGTCGAACTGCAGCCCTGAAGCATATTCACTCCAGTAGCACCGCATCTGGTCCCCAAGGGCCACCTCGTCATTTGTTCCGATCCATCTGCCCCCAACGCAGCCAAAAAGATTTACTTGCATTTAATTCCAGCAGCACTTAGATTTTTTAAGAGTTCTAAGCAGACCTGTCAAGATCACTTGTAATGATGTCTTTCCGATATTTTGTTTATAAATACCACCCTGAGCGATATTGTGAGGGGTTGGTTGGTTGGTAGTAGTTGTTGGTCAGTCTTCTTTCCAGCATTTTCTCTGAGCAAAGACTCGCACTGTAACTGTCATATTTTTCCATAATCAAATATTGCTGAAAGCATGGATTGCGAAACAACTTGATGTTTTCTCTTGGCCAAGGAATGATCACAGAATTCTTGTGTCTCTACATGATCCAATAAGTGTTATTCTTCCCTGTTTATTTTATGTTTTTATCACTTTTCTGCCTTTCTAAATTGTAGGAAAAAAGAATAGCTTAAGATTTGTTTCATTACGCATTAAGTTCAATTTCTGCATTTTTCAATGTTTTCTTCAGAAACAGTTATGAGCTTGTATTCTTAAATGATCTAGTTTACCCTGTTTCTTTCACACATTAGTGCATGTCTTAGGAATTCTTAACTGCTCCTGGATCCCACTCATCCACTTCTCCTCTTTGTCAGCATGATGAAATGATTCTCTTTTGCCTTTCATCCCTGATGTTCATTCCGTACTTTCAGCAGACCTAGTATTGTATCCTGTGTGGCTATCCCGCTCCGTATCCCCTTGTGACCAAGAAAACGCTCGCATGCCTCAATCTATGACTCCATGCCCAATGGTTCGAAACTTATAACACTTTACTGTGCCTCTTTGTTCGAGAATCCTACCTTCTTTCCAATCACAATCAACATTCCCTTGAAGTCAGAAAGCTAGCCTAAAATCATCAACTGAGGTTGAATCTAAAGGAGAGAGCCCTTTCCGATTGCAGGTGGGATAGAACCTACAATCAGAAGATTGGTTTGTGGTTACCTCAGCCGTATCCCTATTAGGATCCTAGGGACAACCTGAGTGATAACATAATGGCGACTCCACTGGGGACCTCCTCACATAAATCAATGCAACCACTCCACAGCTCTACAGTGGAAGAAACCGACTTGTAAAAGCCTCGGTCGACCTGTAGCTGCGCACTCCATTGGGGATTGAAGCACTCTGTTCATCTTCAAACCCCACTGGAGGAAGTGCTCCTATTTTTCAAGGCTTGTCACGCTTAGTTCTTATCTTTGATGGTGGACAGAGATCAGGCACGTCAGAGTTTAGACATCCACCTGGCGACACCACTTCATTTTCAAACAAAGGCTCCACTGAGGAATGAACTAGATGTTACAGCCAACTACCCCATATATTAACAACAAGAGAGAATGACCGAAACTTGGGAGGAACTTCCGATAGAAGAATCTTTAGAAAAATGCAGAGAAAGCTTATCAGAGTTTGAGCTTAATGACGAATTTTTCAGAGCGGTATTGTCAAAAATACCAGGCGGCCGGAATAAAATATTCCTTGAGTTTGTTGTGGAGAAATATGAGAATGAAATTGAACTCTTGGGAGCTCAAAGATAGTCTTATGTTTTCCGCAACCCTCAAGAGTTTTACCAAAATCTTCCTCCTCCAGTTCCAAAGGAAATAGTGTTGTCTCCTGAATTACAGTTTGAGTATGATCTGGGTTCCAAGGGAAAGACAGAAGGATCAACGGCTAGGGTCATTACCGAAGATGTAGCTGCTCCTTCCAACCTAAAGAACCTGGAATGATGCCAAAGCCTCCATGCCCATATTCAGGAGGGAACACTGTTGCCTGAGGACCTGCGGATTCCGTGTGATCTAGGTTCCAAGGGAAAGACAGAAGGATCATCTGCTAGGCTCATTACCGAAGATGCAGCTGCTCCTCTCGACCCAGAGGATCCTAAATCATGCCGAAGTCTCCCGTCCTCAACTCAGGAGAAGATGTCGCTACCTGCTAATTCACAAACTCTGCATGATTCTATTGAAGATTCAGAAGAAGCAGAAGAAGTTCTCTCACAGGGTAAGTTCATCGATCCAATCGCAGATTACATGGAACTTTGGCTTAAAAAAATATTGTTAACATGTTTTCTGAGTGAAGACCATATGCTTCAGCGGCAAGTGATGGAGGCGACAATTTTGGTTGTAAAAGCATATGCCCGGATGATGCTTTTGCGTTCAGAAATGATCAGTCAACAAGTTTATCTCGTTTCACAGTTGCTTAAATGGCTGCACTAGTTATTTGATTTTACCTAATGGCAGAGTAGTTGCTGGTTAAGGTAGGTAGGTAGAAGGAATAAAGTGGCCGAAGAAAACAAGTTTTGCAGAAGACAACAAGAAACTAAAAATCAAGGCATTCTGGCCTGCTGTTCTTGACTTCTCGCAGGGAGAAGCCATCCCCGAGTGGAGCCACTGTTAGCTCCTGCTACAGTAGGTATTCATTTTTCATGATTGGCATTCCACAGGCCAAATATGTCGTAATTTGCTTGCTGCAATGCTCCATATTTGCTCAAACAATCTCCACATGAAGAAGGCTACTTCAAGTTCATTCAATTGCCTTCAAATTTTGTAAATTTGTCCCGGTATCGCTACTTTTAGTTAAAGGGAGTTCCAAACAGTTTAATCTTGGTCTCCCTAGGTTTAAATTTCATGTTTTAGAATATAGAGATTGTAAATCTATCCAAACAGTTTACTCTTTGCAGATGCTTAGATAGGTAGAGAAATAGAAGAGCCCAATAGCTTAATCTAGGCTCCAGAAGAAATAAGGGTAGTATGTAGATAGGAAAGCATCAAAAGAGAAATGTATGACAGGTTTGCAAGTCTAAGTGCACCCCCAAACAAAAGAAGAAAAATCCTAGGCAGGTAGGCTGGGTAGGTAGTTCTGAGGCTGCTGAAATTGCTGACTAGTTCCAGGTTTTCAGTTATCATATCATGCAGAACATAATCAGCAAATATTTGTAAGAAAAAAGGCTCAAAAGAGGTATAACTGACTCCCCTTCTCTATTTTCCCCAATCATTAACTAACATCCCCTAAAGAGGTCAAGATCTACTTGACACCTCTTAAGTTCCATCATCTTCATAACTCTGGCTTGAGTAAAGATCTGCTTTACTCAAAGTTGTTCCATATCTTCTCCCGAAGTATGGTCCTACCCCCTTGTAACAGCCTAAGCTCTCCCGAACTTAGCGCTTTCTTACCATCTCCATATTAACCACTAACATTATTATTTAGCTCCCTATTCCTCCCGTCCCCTTATTAATATTAAGTAAAATCCCCCTATCTAATATCCCTCCCCCTGGTTGAAAAATAACCATAACCTCTCCCGGGAATTGTTCAGTTTATCAGAAACTAAGCAAGAACCCCGACCTCCAAAACCACCTTCTAGATACTATGGACTCATTCCAAAGTATAAAGTTCCCTCGAGGTAGTCGGACCCCTTCTGAAACCTCAAAAGCCCTTCACACCCACTTACTTACCTTTTCTCCTCAAAACCGTTTTCGCGTCGCAACCTCGCACTCTCATAGTCATGCAAAACATCACCCATCCGTCCCCACCGATGCGATATCGTGAAATCAGCGATCGGTGATCACAAATGCCGAGTGTCCAATCCATTCATCTCTCCGCCTCTGCCGATGCGATATTGCAATATCGCATATCGGCAGTCACAAGCACCAAATGTCCAACCCAGTGATCCCCCTCTTTCCCCGCCGACGTGATATCGCGATATCGCATCAGAATCACTTCACCACAGTCCATCTAGTATCTCACCACGTCGCGCTATACCAGGGACCCATAGTTGATGTCATCCGCCGTACAGCCGACGCCATGCTTATGTCAGCAGCTAGAATAGCCGAAAAAGCTTCGTGCATGGAGAAAAATTGCACTTCGAAGCTCCAGATCAAGAAACAGAGGCAGTTTCCAATGCGCGAATAGCGTGAAGCACTATTCACGCATCGCTATGGGAAATAGGCCATTTCAAGGAATCTTCAGGGAATCTTCTGATTGCCGAGCCCACTGCGTACCGAAAGAGGCCGAAAATCGCCCAATCGTGCCAAAGGATCCGGTTTGAAGACAACAGCAGATCAGTCACAGAGTTTAAAGTGTATCGGATCAAATCAGCAAGCATCAAGCATGTCAAAGAGTATCAGTTGACGGCAGAAACCATCAATGTAGCGGCAAAGTGTATCAGAGAATATCTTGAGTAGCGACCCAAAGCAAGAGAAAATTGAATATCTTCCAGCAGATTCACAGAAGGAGAGAGAAACTACTTGGAGCTCTCAAATCATAATAATTGCACATTCATTTCGCACCAAAGCCGAACTGCAGCCCCGAAGCACATTCACTCCAGCAGCACCGCATCTGGTCCCCAAGGGCCACCTCGTCATTTGTTCCGATCCAGCTGCCCCCGGCGCAGCCAAAAAGATTTACTTGCATTTAATTCTAGCAGCACTTAGATTTTTGAAGAGTTCTAAGTAGACCTGTCAAGGTCACTTGTAATGATGTCTTTCCGATATTTTGTTTATAAATACCACCCTGAGCGATATTGTGAGGGGTTGGTTGTTTGGTAGTAGTTGTTGGTCAGTCTTCTTTCCAGCATTTTCTCTGAGAAAAGACTCGCACTGTAACTGTCATATTTTTCCATAATCAAAGATTGCTGAAAGCATGGATTGTGAAACAACTTGATGTTTTCTCTTGGCCAAGGAATGATCACGGAATTCCCATGTCTCTGCATGATCCAATAAGTGTTATTCTTCCCTGTATTTTATGTTTTTATCACCTTTCCGCCTTTCTAAATTGCAGGAAAAAAGAATAGCTTAAGATTTGTTTCATTACACCTTAAGTTCAATTTTTGCATTTTTCAATGTTTTCTTCAGAAACAGTTATGAGCTTGTATTCTTAAATGATCTGGTTTACCCTGTTTCTTTCACACATGAGTGCATGTCTTAGGAATTCTTAACTGCTCCGGGATCCCACTCATCCACTTCTCCTCTTTGTCAGCATGATGAAATGATTCTCTTTTGCCTTTCATCCCTGATGTTCATTCCGTACTTTCAACAGACCGAGTATTGTATCCTGTGTGGCTATCCCGCTCCGTATCCCCTTGTGACCAAGAAAACGCTCGCATGCCTCAATCTGTGACTCCATGCCCAATGGTTCGAAA
>APFE030989716.1:0-14609 GCA_000404065.3 Pinus taeda
AAAAGAACAATGTAATGAGTATGCACAACAGTGCAATGAATGTTTTGTTTTGAAACTGCATCTAAAGCAGTGTTTGGCAGTAATCCCTCAGTGAGAGGAAGTGAAGTTCTTAGTGAATCCCTCTTTTAAAGAGGAAGGTGCTTTTCAGCACAGTGTCATGGGAAATCCCTCTATCAAGAGGATGATGCTTTTCAGCATAGTCACAAGAGAATCCCTCTATCATGAGGAAGGTGCTCTAAAGCACAGTTTCAGGTTAATCCCTCGATTAAGAGGAAGACTATTTTGTTGCTTGTGGAACTGCATGTGAAGCAGTGTTGGAGAATCCCTCTATGAAGAGGAAGATGCTTTTTAGCATAGACAGGTGAATCCCTCTAGTTTAGAGGAAGATGCTTTTTAGCATAGACAGGTGAATCCCTCTAGTTTAGAGGAAGATGCTTTTCAGCATAGACAGTGGTGAATCCCTCTATTAAGAGGAAGACTCTTTTGCAACAGCAGCATGTCAAGGAGTTGAGGAAGTGTTTGGGTAAGATTGAATGCCCAGTAGGTGAAATTAAAGGGGAGTGTTGGAATTGGTAATTTCCCCTGTGCGCGGGAGGCCAGCAGTTAAGGCGCGTGGGTCAGCAGTCATCGCAGCGCCAAAACCATCGAAGCAAACAAGGAAACCGGCGGTAAGCCATCGCACCACCCTTCAGCGTAAAGTGGTTTCCGGACGAAGGGCTCCGATGCAATTTGGTACTGACATGTGGATCGCCGTGACGTCATTCACTGACATCCATCGGAAGGTAACCTTCGGTCTTCTCATCCCGCCCGATATGCGTCCGATCAAGATGCTTGCTCTCCGCCGTCCGATTGAAGGGGAAGTTCTCTGCCGGTTAAAGTCTTCAAAGTACATACGGGCCTGATTAAAATTAAATACAGCGTGGACCTGGCCCATACCATATGATTAATGTTATGACATGTCTTTGGTAAGGTATTTAATTTTTTTTACAGGCCGTAACATTTATTTTATACGAGAGCATGGGTATGTAAGATTCATTTTAATTCCGAATGAATCGTATGATATATGTTTTAATATGAGTGTTGAATTCAACATATTCATTGCACACGAGGAAGAAAAAAAACATGGGTTCGCCGCAACCAATGAAAACCAAGGGGTTGTAATTCAGTGTGTAATGTGTGTCATGTGAAAACACACGAGGATCGTAATGTGAAATGTGAAAGCACAAGGGGAGGCGGAGTTTAGTTCGCGGCGAGAAAAACAAAAATATACAGCTTGTAATAAAAATGTGAAAAGTGTGAGTTGCACACAGAGAGGAGAAAAAACTCGTATTCGCAGCAGCGAATGAAAACACAGAGTGAAAATATTGTATTGTAGAGGAACGCATAGAAGTGCATGAATTAGTTTTGGGTTGAAATGGTTTTTGTGAGGAAAGTGGTATGAAACGCTGCAGCAAATGAAGACCATGGTGAAAACGCAGCAGGAGTAAAGTTTTTTTTTGTAATGTAAGGTAAGAAAAAGAATGCACAGCAGTGCAGGAGAAGGAGAAGTGAAAGAAGAAAAACCATGGGCAAGTATGTGAAACCATGAATTGTTTCACACAGCAGTGAAAAGGTAAATGTGTAAATCCCTGTAAGTTTTTGTTTTCACACAGCAGTGAATGTAAATGAAATATTTACACAGTGGTGTAAAATTTCATAGGAGACAGAGTAATTTCTTTTGTAATGTTTTGGTGAATCCCTCTGAGTGAAAGAGGATGAATATGTCTCAGTAAATTCTCAGGTGAAAACAGAGTTTTGGTTAAATGTAGTTTTTGGTAAATCCCTCTCAGCAAAGAGGATGAATGTGTATCAGTGAATTTATTTTAATGAATGGAAATCTTTTATGGTGGTGCAATACTCTGTTCTCAACTATTTTTAAAAGGGTCCTCTGTGCAAAAAGATCCTGGAGCAAAGGAAACAGAGCATTGACTCTGTGTTCAGTTAATGTCTGGTTTTGGTATTTTCCCATTGCACAAAAATACCCAACACCCAAGAGGGTTTTTTTTAACAAACTCGCTCCCTAAAACAGCGAGAGGTAAAATCCAACATGCATGCAAAAAAAAAGGTTCAATCTCCCCCATTTACAGTTAAATTATTTTATAAATCAGTTTCATTAT
Organism: Pinus taeda; assembly: GCA_000404065.3. Classification (NCBI taxonomy): domain Eukaryota; kingdom Viridiplantae; phylum Streptophyta; class Pinopsida; order Pinales; family Pinaceae; genus Pinus; species Pinus taeda. The sequence goes on from APFE030989716.1 coordinate 2,157, forward strand.
CGATTGCATTTTTGTTTCAGTTCTGTTGTTGTTGTTCTTCACATTCAATCTTCTGCCATTTACAATAATGGCAACGCACTCTACTGAAACCCAAAACGACAAAAAATACAAGAATTTTAAAATTGTTGTCCAGTCCATTATTTCAGCTATGCCGGTGGTAGATCTAAATGTTGTTGCGTCTTTTGCACTTGAAGCCAGTCTACCAAATTCGTTTCATAAAAATCACACCATATAATTTGCTCCACAGAAAATCTTACTACAGAGATACAACAGCTTGCGCTTCAGTCTACACATCAGATTTCGCTTCATAGCAGAAGCGAAGGTTCGAATCCACGTGGACACTTCTAAATGTTTTTGGAGTGTTCTACATATCAGATTTAGTGCAATAGAAGCGAAGGTTTAGAATCCTCTCTTGTAGCAAGTTGTCGTTTGTTTCACTTTCACCATATGCTGTCGTATGGAACTTCCAAAAATATTTTTTAAAAGTGTGCCTTACATTTTTAAAGGAGATATGGTCTCTTTTAAAATGACTCCATTCACTTTTTAACTCACTTTTTTGAAGAATTTCATAAAATTTTATTCAATGGGAGTTTAAAAGAAATTATTGGAGTGATAAGGTGTGTTTTTATTCTGAGGGATAAGTGAGTGGAATAATAAAAGTATATTTTTTAAATGAGTGATTTTTAGGAGAGATAAGGAGTGGATAAAATTATTTATTTGTAATGGATAAATAAGGAGTATATTCTGTAATTTTTGGAGTTATGAGTATTTTGTATTTGGAGAGATAAGTGAATATTTTATTTCTAGAAGGTTGAGTTAGTTTTTTGAAGACATTTTTCTTTCAAAAAGTTCTAGAACTTTGATTCCATGAAGATGTTGTGAAGCTGAGCGATTATGTACTTCAAAGTTTAATAAAGATATCATTTTTGTGGTGATTGTGTCCTAGATCCCCCGAAATTGAATAAGGGGATCTTAGGTACACGAAGTGTTTGTTGATGATGGTGCATGCTTCATGTCATTGCTTTTCGATTTGTGTCTAGTTTTGACACATAAATGATATCATTTAACACACATAAAGTTCAATGCAAGTAAGCACAACACTTGTAACAAAATAGCTACAAGGAAGGATAATTAAACTCAACATATGCATTTGCGTCACCACAACAAATAATCAAAGTTTTCAGCATCGACATTCTACCTCAACAAACAAATTCACTCAATACAATCAAGTTCATGAATTTGCAAAGTCCGGCATTTCAAAGCAAAGTCTACATCACTACAATCAAGATAATGAATCTGTAAACTTCAGCGTTTTAGATCATAGTCTACATCAACATTATTGAACTTGTAATCAAACTCAAATTACATTGGATTGTAAGGGTGCATTCTCAGTTGAAACCGACACCCAAGTCTTGAATTGAGTCAAATTGAATTCATTGTAGTGAGTCATTAAATCATTAAGTGTTTTTGGGTGCATTTTCGACAGTGTTGGACACCCTTCCTTTAAGCAGAATCAAGTGAGTCCACGAGTTTTAACTCTAAATGAAACAAACAACAAGATCACATCTCCTACAAGCGAGCGTGAGTATTCATTCAAGCGATCTGCATCAAAACGGTACAAATTTGAAACCTTAAAGCGAGATAGAGTGAAGTTCATTGCAACAACCATCAAAGCAACCAAACAAGTTCAACTTTAACACCAATCAAGCAAGTTGAGATCGACATGAAGCGAGCGTGGCTATTCATTCAAATGAGCATGAAGTCATCAAGTAAGGCAAGTGAGTGTTCACGCAAACATGATCGTCATCAAGCGAGCGTGAATTCCAGAGTTTAAATCAAGCAACAAATCAAGCGAGCGTGCCATTCAAGTCCCATAGCAAGTGAGCCTGTCATGCAAGTGACAAAATCAAGTTAAACAATTCACAACATGACATCTACGACAAGAGAGTCTGATTTCAAGTGAGCAAGTTCAGATGGTGCAACATATTCAATTGTTAAACATTCTTCACAATTTGATCATCTCCAGTGATGAAGAGATGGTGCACATTAGCAAAGAAACTCTTGCTGATCTTTCACGACATCTACAACAAACACATGAAACCATTGAGTTTCTTCAACTCGAGCCGCAACTTCAAAGGAATGAATTGCAAGAAAAGGGTGATACTTTCAAGTCTTTGAACCATCCAGATGATAAGTCATTCATCCCAACAACTTCAAGTGTCAAAGTTGTTCCAGTTCAAATTTATTCCAAACCCATCATCAAGCCTTGGGAAGAAATTCAAAATAACAAGTATTGACGAGGCTTAGGATATGTCACTGATGACACCAACTTACATATCCTAGATTCTTCCAAGCCAATTAAGTTCGTCAGTGCAGGATTTCTTGCACAACTCACCTCAGCAGCTTCTGAGAAAGTTGTAGACAAATAGAATTGCACACAACTTGAAGTTGAAGTCCAACCGAAATGTTCTCATTGTCAAAGAAACGGTCATATGGAAGATCAGTGTTTTGATCTCCATCCTTGTTGCCATTATGGCAAGTCAAATCATTCCTCAGAAAAATGTCGTAACCAACAAAAATAAGATAGATTAAAGATACATTATGAATGGATCGATCCTTGGGAATGGTCATCCACAGTTAAAAGATTGTCTCAGTTCTACAACCAACTACAATCACACATAGTGCAGCCAACAGTGAACCGATGATGGTACTCTCATGCAGTTGAACGAGGGAGTACAACAGTGAAACTCTCATACACCTAAAGGGGGGGAGTTCAGAATTCAGATATATTTTGGAGAAGATTGTCTCTCCTTTTAGCTGCCAAAGGGAGGAAAATGTCAATGAAATTGACAAGTGGTTGTTAGACTGAAAGTCTCGACAACATCAGCGAAGCAGCCAGTGGGCATCTTCATCAGCCAGTGGGCATTTTTCTTCAGCAGTGAGCATCAACAAATTAGCCAGTGGGTGATCGACAACAAAAGCAACAATGAGCAACTTTTATCATAGCAAAAGAAACATTGAGTTGTTTTCTGACATCATCAGCTGGTGGGTGATCATCATCAGCAAATATGCCAGTGGGTGTTCATCAAATTGTGTCCGTGGACACCAGACGCTGTCTTCAAGAAAAGGATAGTTGGATCCTTTTGCAGCTTGGCACATGATGGAGTTTTCAAGCGACATTCAGAGATAAATCAGGCATGAGGCTGATTCATGTTCTCTTCATATTTGAATTTTTCTAGCATCCAACATTGGTGGTTTTTTAGGTAGTGTTTGTTTGAGGAGCAACTTGGGAACTTGGCAGATGGTCCCTTGTTCTTTTTGGATTTATCATTGAGGGGGGAATGTTAACCTCACTCTCTTAAAAACAAGTATAAATCCAAATAAAATAATTAATTAAATTAAATAATGAGAGTTAGTTCCTGAAATTAGGGAGTTTAGTTAGGAGGAGAGATTCTCTCCAACTAGTTTTTCTAAGTTAGTGTGTAATTGAGAAATTGTCTCAACCATAGTGTCCAAGATAGACGTACTATCTTGAGACCAACATCCTCATGTATTTATTTGTACTATTATCAATATTTGTACATTGGATTGATTAATAATGAGAATGTGAGGAATGCTGAAGGCCCTTTGCCTTTTCCGCCAATATTTTGTGTTTGGTTTTTATGTGTGTTTTCTATAATCTGTTTGAGTTAATTTCATTTTTCAATAATCTATAACTAAATTGCGCCATGCAGGGCAAGTGTAAGCAACACATTTAATATTCTCATTTGGGCGCATCTAAAACGTCCTATCTCCCATATCTGTGAAAGCTGTGTTTAAAATGCAAAATATAAGAAATGGCCTTTTAATAATAGATATTAATGTTAGTTCATTGTAAAAAATGTGTTGAGCAAACATGATCATAAAGCAAAGTACATATAAATTTGAGCGGGTACTAAGGAAGTGCTATGGAGATTTATATAGCAAAATAAAAAATGGTTTAGTAAATGGGGTATTTGCTTGAACGCGTGTACCATAAAAAAGCAAAGAGATAAAAGCTTTTGTTATGTACCATAAAAAAAACAAAGAGAAAAGCTTTTGTTATGGAAAATTTCCACAAGCTTACTTGGGATAAGGAGCTAGGAAGGAAAAAAAATTACTATGTCAAAGTGTTTAATCCCACTCATAGTCATCAACCAAAAGCATATATAGACGCCAATATCTCTTGGAGAGCCAAAATTCTTATTGGTCAGTTAAAGACTAATTCTCATCAACTAGGGTGTTGGAAAAGGCCAAAGGAAGTGTGGGAGGAAAGAGTATGCATTTTTTGTTCTTTTGGAAAAGTGGAAAAAGAAAAACATTTCATTTTAAAATGTGAGGCTTTCAAAGACAACAAGGACAACAAGGAAAGTTATGCAGATATGCTTGGGATAATCTATTTTGAAGCTTCACAGTGGGTAATCTATTTTGAAGCTTCACACAAAAAGGGCCTAATACATCAGATGAATAAGGAATCTGTCCCATAGGCTATCTTTAATGTGAGGCTTTCAAAGACAACAAGGACAACAAGGAAAGTTATGCAGATATGCTTGGGATAATCTATTTTGAAGCTTCACAGTGGGTAATCTATTTTGAAGCTTCACACAAAAAGGGCCTAATACATCAGATGAATAAGGAATCTGTCCCATAGGCTATCTTTAGCCTCCTGATGTTAAAATAATTTCTTTCTTTCTTCTTCTTTCTATATAAGTAAACTTCTCTCAGATTGTGATTATGTTAAAAACGGATGCAAAGAAACACTCGATAGGTATGGGATTATGTCTATACAAGTGGTGACAAATGAAATGATAAGCATGTGACAAATGCAATGTGATACAAGCTATGTAGTAAAGAAACACTCGAGGGGTATGGGATTATGTCTATACGAGTGGCGCCAATGATAAGCCGTGTAGTAAAGGTAAAAAGGTAACGCATGTCAAAGACATGGAAAGGAACTGCCGAGAGGCCAATTAAATGCTAAGCCACCCACAATTGCACATTAATAACAACCGTTGTAAGAATTTACAAATGGTTATAATAGAACACAATGTCATGCTAAATAATGTTTACTGTTGGACCTATCAGTGCATATGTAAATCCTGCTTGTTTTTCTCAGTGAACAATTGTTTCTCTTCGAGACTAAAATATTGACACTGACAGGGTGAGCGCAACTTCCTGGAGATGATTGGGTGGCTTCAAATCATCATGTTTGCGATCCACGTATGGCCTGATGCTGTAGCATTTTAAATAATGATCATTGCATTAGAAATAAAGACCATTTAAGCAATACTGTCAGCTATAAAAGATGACAACTCACAGTGCCATGGGAGGAATGGAACATTCAAAGGTTATATCAATAGGTGGAGTTTCATGAAAAGACTCTGATACAATGCAACAATAACAACGACTATACAAAGGACGCTCCAACGGTTAAGTTCCCGTTGGAAACTACACGATGGCAGGCTTTAAGAACGTGCATCCTATATATCATCACAACTCTGACAACATTGTAAAGAGCCAAATGAAAGTTTTGAAAGGAACAATGTGATTGAATCATTGAATAACCCCTATGAAGAATCCAGCGCCGCAAGAGTCATGTATGTTCAACAACGAAAAGCATAATTCGAACGTCAATTCCCAGCATGCAAAAGAAAACTCTAGCCATGCCTAGCCAGCCAATGTTGACTGTCAAGAGATAAACATATAAAGGATTATGTTAATGCCTACTGGAATTTGGCAGGTGCAAAGAACTCCACCAACTACCAAAGGTTGCACTCAACAATCCAATATAAACTATCATACGTTGCATATTGCATTACCTCCAAAATTTGCAGAACAAGAAGTGTTGTATATTGGGTATTGTCAGATTGTAGTACGCAGTGCATTCAAACTTATCAAAATGTATTGAAAGTGATGACTGCCTGCCATTGATGGATTTCATGTGCAGCTATGAGCCACATAGAAAGTTTCAAAGGTGAGGTCGCTCGAGTAGCTGGGCTACTATATTGTTGCAGACTTCAAGACCTACAAATCTAAAAGGGCGAACATGGATTTGAGGCGAGAGATGGTTGTTTCAAGCACTAGGCTTTGAGTTTCATTTTTTCTCTGTAGCAATATCACTTGCTGCGTTGGAACAAAATGAGGTATGGAAAGAAGGGTTTTCCTCCGAGCATCACAAGATGGTCACTCTTTGGAGATATGCCTAATTTTCGCAATTTGTCAACTATTGAAAGATCAAGTCACATACAACAGGGTAACGCTTGGTCCCTAATTGCAATTGTAATCTTCAAGCAAAAGGCGATTTACACTAGGAGATGGAAATGCGACCAGTTGCAAGGCCGCAAAATTGCACCTGTAAAGGTCATCGATTTATACGACCTCATCTATTATGCGACTATGCGACTTGACTTAGGTCACATTCCCATATGCGACTTGCTCCTATTTTAAAATACAACCTCCTTCCTGCGCTAGTCGCATGTGATGAAATCATCGCGCTAATTGGCAATGCGAATTGCACCACAGAAATAGAACTGTGTCCTTATCTATCTTTACAACACAGTTCTGCTCACAATCGCAATTTTGGACTTCATCGACGCGTTGGTGTGCTACAACTTGTCCTTCCTTTCAAATTGCGACTTATACTTCTGAGTAATTGAGTGGTTTTAGGGTAGTTACATAAATAGGGCGAATGATCAAAGACATAATCCATAAAGGGGTTGTTATCGTGCCGTGAACGAAGATTAAAATCCTTTGTAATGACCACCGCACTTGTAATAGCTACTAAAAACAACTCGATATCATAAAAGGCAAATCCATAAAGGGGTTGTTAACGTGCCTTGAACAAAGATTAAAATCCTTTGCAATGACCAACGCACTTGAAATAGCTACTAAAAACAAGTCGATATCATTAAAGCCATGATGATCATACACGCAGCCCATGTCAAAGGTCGATTAGGTGTCAACATGCATACATAAAGCATGCGTTGATTATTGGCCTCTAAATAACGTGTTGGAACTAAAGAGATAGCACCTTTCATTTCAAACATCTGACCAACGTAGCCAACACTCCGGCAGCCAATGAAAGAAAAAATGAATTATCGATGAGGGTGTATGTGGCTACCGCACTATGCATGGCTGGGCTCCCATTTGGCAATATTCCCTTTGAACCTTGCTCCAAGCACCGACTAATGGTCCTCACCATAGCAAGGAAGTGTGTCCAAATAAATGGCACAAAGGTAAAATGAACCATACAAAGGGATGTGATAAAGTCACGCTCGAATTATGAAATGAAGTGCAACCTGTATGCTTAATAAAGCTTTCATGTTACTATTGAATCTGATATTAATACTGTTCATGACATGAAAGAGACTTGCATGTTGAAAACATGAAAGGTACTCCGAGGAAATTCGAGAGAACAAAAATTGAACCAAATGATATTTATGATAGTTTAAGAAAGAATGATAAAAGAGGGAAACACTTATGCAGCCTCAATTTTATAATCCAATTAGGAGGGCCTAGCAAGGTATTCAGGAAATCATAAATGCTAAAGACTCTATAGATGGTGATTGCACAAAAAATAATGTGCAATAGCTATGTCTACTTTTGATCCTCCATGTCTTTCTTGGGGACATCATATCGTTCAGGTTTACACATGGAAAACTTTATTTAAAAACACCACTATTAATATCCAAATAAGGAAGGATGTTGGTGTTTCTCTCGGAATCTTTTACTTACATATGCCGTGAGCCTCTTTCCAAAATATGACTGAAGAAGCAGCTGAGGATGACCCTATACAAACCACATATTTTGGCATCGTTGTCGTGCAAAAAAGGATTATACAGAGGTCCAAATCAATCTCTTGTTTTCAATCAATTTGTTATGTCTCTGATAGTATTCTTTGTCTACAAACATGTATAACCGTTGTAATTAGGTTCAGGTAGAAGAAAGGGAACGATAATGGTGACCTATGTGGAGGAACCTATGGTTTCTCACAAAGGCTACACAACTACAGTTTTGGCAAGTCGGAAGGCCAGATACACATAGGCTTCTGGAAACAGTTAAGAATACCAAGAGCACAACATGAGAGGTTCATTGGATGCTTGCGAGGCATAGTAGCATGCAAGTAGACATGTCTTCTGACCTGGAAACAACATTGACAATGAGTACTCTAGATTTCCAAGAACTCTCTATACTCTTCTCATAACTACTCTGACATAATGTAAATATTTCTCATCATGTGTAATTTGATAAAAAGCTAATTTGAAATCAATTGGGCATGTATTAGTCATTAGACATGAGAGAGCAGTGAGGAAGTTCAAGAGTCATGAGGGGAAGAGAAAAGTCATGGTGGGTGAATAGTCTCCTCACGTCTATAAGTATACCCTCATGCCTCCTTTGAAAGGGACTTTTAGCACTCAAGCGAGGACTAGCATTAGATGACTGATTTGTGCTTGAAGAGCTAGAGGTAGTCAACTCTTGATAGCAAGTAGGGTGAGTTATGATGAGGCTAGGGTTTTGCTTTAGATGATGGTATGAATAGCCCATGTTCCACTATCGAGCTTTGATGGTTTATGGGATATGTACTTATATTTGCAACAACATCAATAAGAAGTTCTTCATTTCTGGAATTGATTCCCATGCTTTCTCATAGTGGTTGTAATGGTTGTATGGTATTTTCATTGGATTTGTATGCGTGATTTTACATAAACAATATGTTATGGACCAGTTTGTATTTGTTGCATGTGTGTTTGCTTTCAAATAAATGATTCTTATTCCATGCCATGCTAACAACTTATTATGAACTATTTTGCAATTAACCTCTAGCATGTTCTTGTTCATGTAGGGCTGAAATGGTTTTAGCTTACTAACCCTTCTTGTGGCATGTTTCTTGTTGCTTTTCAGTTGCATTCTTGTATGCTGTTTTGCAAGATGTCAATTATAGGTTGACTTCATTCCTACTGTCTAGGAATTTCTTTCTTACTCTCACTTTAACATTATCACATTTGATAGCCAAGAGTAAACAATTCATGGTGACAGTCAGACCCAAATTTGATGGGGCTCCTATCTCAAACAGTGTGAAGTCTAATTGGGACTTCACACCAGGGAGACCCTGTAGTTTTTCATAGGACATCTAGTGCCAACAACAAAATGATAGCTCAACCGTCGAGTAGTGGTCATGGGGTTTTAAGTTCGCTTTGAATGTAGAAGTGCCCTGCAACTTTGAAACCAAGACCCTAAGTGAAAGCATCATTGAAAAGTATATGTGAGGTACCATTTAGATATTTAAGAAAAAATGACCAAAATGATAGCAAGGTGCACCTGATAAGTACTTTGAGATAGAAAAGGCCCAAAATGAGAAATTTTGGTAAATTGAATAAAAGGTAGGGTGATGAAGAATTAAGTGGCTTGATCCCAATGTGACTAGCGGTTCAAAAAATAGAGCTCATGGACTCCCAAACAAGCCTCCAAAAGATGGTGAAATTGACATATATAAGGGAAGTGGTCACATTTCCACCTCATTTGTACTTTTTCTGATGTGGTTCTTGTTGCGATCCTATAGAAAGGTCAAGTGGTTGTGGTCATCTAGAGGATCATATCAACTAGCGGTGAAGAAACATGAGTAGTCATGATACCCTCTTAGTTGATTCAGTAGCAAACTATAAGTTGTACAAATTCAAGCACAAGTTATATTGGTGATAGTGCTGGAAGAGTATGCGAAGATCCTTGATGTGGCTTGAGCATTTCTTGGAATGAATGGTGTGGTCTTCCAAGTATTCTAAGATGCGATCATCCAGTCATGAAAGATGTAGTCCATGGCCCATTAAAAAGTGGCTCCAACATTTTTAAGATGAAAGGGCATGACAAAATATATGAAGGTATCCCATGGTGTGGCGAATGCAGTATTGTACTAATCAATGTCTGAAATCTAAATTTGGTTGGAGCCTCAGAAACCATTCATAAAGGATAAGGTTTCATGCCCTGCAGAGGTTTTGATGAACCGATCAATAAAAGGGGTGGGGTAATTATCTTTATGGCATGCTTTATTCAAATCACAAAAGTCATTTTAGACCCAAATGGTCCCCTATTTTTATTGATTGGTATAGGGTTGGAAATTTAAGATGTGTAAGTAATGGGGTAGATGAATATATCTTTGTGCAATTTATTGATTTAGATTTTGATGGCTTCAGATTTAGAGGGATGCAATGATCACTTCTTTTTCCACATAAGGGAGGCATCATGCTAGGTGTCGATACAATGTTCGATGATAATAGAACTTATACGAGACATTTCAGAACATGACCAAGTGAAAATGTCCCTGTATTTTTGGAATAGGGCTTGATATGAGGAAAGTTCCTCTAGAGAGCAGGTTGCCCCAACGATATTTCTTCAAATATGCTAAGCTTGTTGAGATATCCACTTTAATGGTAGGTGATATGTTTTCCATATTTCCCTCTTCAAATGCATCTAACACCAGTATGGGATTTTTGAACTAGTCTACATGGCCTGTAGGAATAAAACCTTGGTTTATACAACGTAAATGGTGTTTATGGGTGTGGTGGAAGGTATGAATGATTTTTCTTAGAAGAAGAAAGAGCAATGATGTATGGTGTCCCATGGACATTCTATTTCTGTCATGGAATTAATAATATCTTCATTATAATGAAAAAGAGAAAAATGGGATGGAGGCATTGGTAGGTCATGAGGCATTGTTTGGCACATGAAAGTGATAGTTCACAAATAGGTGTATGATACTGTACTTGTTTCCATATGACCAAGATATGTGAAGAATGAATAGATAGGTTGGGTCCATATGGCTTGGATAGTGCAACCTTCATAATGAGTTGAATGATCTTGACAATGTGGAATGATGAGTATATGAATTTAGTCATTGTTCCTACAAAAGAAGAAATGAAGTGAATATGCACTCTCAACGATGTCCTTTGACCCTGCTCTGTTGGAATCCATTGTACTTGTACTCCTAAGAGATGGAAAAACACCTACGGTACCTAGAGGCAGAGCAACACTCATGGAAAGCACAATGTCAGTTGAAAACCAAAAGCAACTTGAGGACTCACATGCAACACACTTTGGTGACTAACTAGAATGTTTGCGCAATTTTCACCGGGAGGCTGGGAGACTGACTACTAGAACTGCGCAGAAAATAGTCTGGACTGTCAGTGGGTTGACTATCTGCTGAACCTATGCAGAGCACAATACAGATTGGCCTTCTGAGGACTGAAATTTCACAATGTGTAGTTTCATTCAACAATGACTACAACCTCATCAACTGCATCTGCGCAATTCTTGGGGCTAGCAAGCACTAGTTCTCAAAATTGCACAGAGCAAGCATGGAGACCAATGTTTGGCAAGATATGCACATTTTATGGGAAGAAGGAATAGCATTCACTCTCAGAAATGTTCCTTCACTCTCAGAAATGCGTAGTGAAAGCTGGGCATGGCAAGGTTCGGGTGAAGGCTGCCCAGACCCACTGACGGGCAACTGAAAACACGTAAAGTTTGAATGCATGTGAAAATATGAGTGTAGAGAAGAGTGAACGATCATGCATGCAAACAATGAGTGCAGGATTCAGTAAAATCTGAAACAAGTAAGTGTGTGAAACAAGTCACCAGAACGATGACCGTCAGTGTAGAAACAATGTCATGCATGCGACAACAGTAAGATGCAATGGAAAAATTGAAACAATGGTTCTACAAGCTAACATGCATTAATATGATAGTAGGCAATCAAAAAAACCAAGCAAACAACACTCACACAAATCAAAATACAAAAAGTGACCAAAAAGCAACAAATGACATGAAAACTGGACTTACCCTAAAAATGTTGAGCTTAGTGTGTCAAATTCTCCTAGATGCGATGTGGGACACTAGAGATCCAAGATCTAAGTGAGGATTGATATATGCATCATCGAATAAATAGTTTTGATAAGACCGAGGTTTATGATGCACATGCCGCAAATTTAGGAAAGAACGACACTTGGCAGGAGGTTTCTAAACAGCGTTTGCAGGTGACCCCCACTTGCTAAAAATGGATCCCTAAAATCTAGAGATGCTTTTTTATTTTTCCTTTTTCTTTTTTGGGAAAAACAAGCCCATGCATGTAAAGTAATATTTCTCAGTCCTGGAGGGAACTGGTCAACTTAGGAACACATGCAATGGGTTGCGAGACCTGGAGTGATTTCTGCATAGTTTTTTGGCTGAGTGGGTCTGGTTGCCCCTTAGGCTCTACGCAATTTCTAGACTGAAGCCTAGGCTATTAGCTAGAACTACACAAATTTTGAGAGCAAGCCCAGTGATGGGCTGGTCTGTGCAATTTCTAGAGGGAAGCCTTCCTGCTTGCTCTGTGCATTTTTGGAGAGTAGTAGGGTGCCTTGGTGGTCTACGTAATTTTTTAGAGGAAGGTTGGTTTCCCTCCAA
>APFE030989718.1:0-27126 GCA_000404065.3 Pinus taeda
TTCCCAGCTCATCCCGGCATTGGGTGAACTTTGTGAGATACTTGGGCATACTGTCTCCATTCTCACACTTAATGTTTCTGAGTTTATCCTTGAGCACCAACTTCCTCTGGTCACTCTTTCTTTGGAATAAGTCTGTCAACGCTTTCCACATCAAGTATGGAGAAGCCTTTCCATGGAGGCTGGATACAATGTGATCCCTCATGCCCTCCAACAGAATCATTCGACACTTTGTTGTCTTCTTTTGCCAAGCCTCAACTTGAGCAACATCAGTAGGTTTTGGGACATCAGCATCTATGAAATCCTTCAACCCATTATCATCTAACACCGCCTCCATCCTATCTTTCTATGCAATATAATTCGAGCTTCCTTTAAGGGCATACTCCAATCGCAATCCATTGAAAGACATTTCAACTTTGACACCAAGAAAACTCTACTGCAAATTCGAATTCCACCAGCTCAAAACTCAACCGCTTCTGATCTAAAATTCGTGAGAAAAAAGTATTTCTCGTACAGAGATCGAATGTATGGGAATTCACAGGATATCTCACCTTCCAAAAGAAGGATGAATCCAGAAGCTACCTGGCCCGATTACAGACTCTTCCTAAAGAAATAAAATGTAAACACTTTCTGAATAATAGATCCGATGATCAACTTCGCTCCGATATCATGTAGAACCTGTTCTACAAATCAGAGAGCTCTAATACCATGTAGAAATTTTGAATAATATGACACATATTCACAGTGATTATCCCGATTATACACTATTGCAGAATACATGCATAATACATAACGTCCTCTACGTTGATCATCAATTTACAGAAGCAGAAACAATAACATGCGCACATAGAAGCATCAATCACACATATCAACATAGTATTTTCCAAGGGAAAGCATCTCGCTAAATCCCCAACTATCTGTATATTATATTGATTGAGAACATGTAACAATACATAGTACAATACCCTTCACAAGTATCCAACACTATCTCCACCTGTTACACACAATACAGCTCAGATCTGATCTCCAAATCTCCTCCGCTCCTTGCCTGCCTCCACTGCACAATACCTGCATGAGAATGAATGAATCCAAACTCGTTCCAAGTTCCTTTTTACCTTGGAAAATAACTCACATTGGAAATAACGTGAGCACAGGCTATAATACTGGGCACATACTATGCAATTCTCATGGGCATACTCAATCCATTGATTGTGCAAGATCTCATGCACAACTGATAGTCACAACTCACCCTTTCACTTACCTCTAACACTTATCTCCACTGAACTATCCATGCACTGAGTTAACTGATGTATTCTTCAGTTGCATTATGAGTTAATAATTAGTGAATTAATTAATAACTAATTCACACAACTCATCACTTAGTCTATTGTCCAGTTAGACTAAATACAACTAGTTCAACTAAGTCAAACTGAACACAACTCCATTAACTGCTCATCTAACTCCACAGAACTCAACCACTTGAGTTCTAACTGAAATCCTTCATGCAATAGCTCAGTCAACCCATAGGTAACCACGTGACTCCTTCAGGCAATTGCATGTGCCACATATGTAGCTCCAACTGAAGTGCTCCAAGAGAATAAGATAAAGTTTAGAGTCCAAATATTACTAAGGGCTAATAATATTTGTTTGTTTCTATTTTTACCTGACAGTCTAAAAATACACTCTGATCACACTGCTATGATCTAAAAAATAGAAGTCCATCTATTTTTCTCAACATGACCAATCATCCATAAATAACATCCTGCAACTCATAGACCATGATCCATATGTCTAAAAATAGACTTTGCACCAAAACTTGCCTGCGGGGCCACTTAGTGAAGTTGACTCCTTTCCACTAAGCTCCATCATCTTGTTGCATTCTCAACAAGCATTTCTTGTTACACACTTTTCAACATCCAGAAATTGTAAGAATGGGAAAGGGGTTTAAGGTAACCACAAACCAATCTTTTAGACACAGAATCTAACCAATATGTTTCCAGAGAGGGCTCTGTCTTTAAGTTTTAGCTTTGTTTTGAAAGATATTAGGCTAGTTGTGAAGTTTAAGAGTTTTGTTTGAGTTTGGGTGGTGAGATTCAATAGCAGAGGGGTAGGACTGACTAGTTTAGGCCATTGGACTAATGGAGTCAAAGAAGATGGCTTGACTAGATTAGGCTTCTTAATAAAGGATGGTTTTACAGAGCAAGATGGTCAAACAGGGAACAAGTAAAGGCTTAGAGTAAATAGAATGGTTTCAAAATGGGTGAAGGGCTGTTAAGAATCCTTCAACCTATTTGCAAAGGGAACTTGAATGATTATTAATAAAGAGCAGTTGAGTATTCTTTAATAAATAATCAAAGTGAATGAACTAGAAAACAGAAGGAATTAAGATTTCACTGTTTATTCTAATTCAGAAGAAAACATAGAGAATAATAATAATTTAAAGTAGAGTGCAATCAAGCATATTCTGAATTACTCTTTTTCGTTTATCATTCAGATATGAAACAAAGATGATATAAGAAACAAGAAAAAATTTAAAACATAAGGTATAGAGGACTTATTAATCTGGTGTTTGATTCGCAAAATCTGTGGAAAAACCTTTGCATCAATTCTTTATCCAGCAAGCCATACAAAAAAAAATTCCAGCAGCACTTTATTCCAAAATAAACAATATTACAGCAATGTATATGAATCCACCCTCAATACTCCAATTGGGGGAGTATTTATACAAAAAAATTTACAAAAAATATCTCGTAACAGAGTGAGATATATTCTAGGGTGACTGAGAATAAGTTACAAGAAAATAGAGACAACTAGTCTCGAAGATAGGAGAAAGGTAAACTGATGTTGTGCTGTTCCTATTCTTGCTAAGTGTGCTGGAGGCAAGCCCTATGATTTGGCTTGCTGTTGTCTTCTTTAGTAACTCTGTGTTAGCTTCCCTATTTTGACTGATACTCTTTACCTGTTTTGATACACTTCAACCTATTTGATCTCTGTTCATCTTTGTTCATCTTACTACAGTAAATAGCCCAAAATTTGCATTTTACCAAGGATAAATTTACAAAATTTCCAACATGTCTTCCCACCATTTTGGCTCTGGAAATCTGCGTTTCTGAAGTTTCCTCAGGGTCTCATCAGTTTCTGTATATCTAAAAAAGGTAGGTTGGATTGGGAATAAGTGCTTTATCCCATGCTCAACATAGAATAAGTACTCTAAGCTGTCATAGAGAACTCAGCCTGTAGGGAGTGCTTCTATTCCTGATGCACTTGTTGATGAATTAGCTTGATTGTCAGCATACTTATTCAATTTATCTACATAATCTCTGTGCATTCTTAATCGGTTATTAATCACTAAAGGAATTGGTATCCCTTTATTCTGTAAAATAGAAAACTTCTCCATGAAAGAATTAATCTCTACCTGCATATCCTGGCACCTTCTCTCTAAATTATGCATCAAATTTTTCTTGGTTAGCACCCTTTTGATTTCCAAAATAGTTTCTGTCCTGTCTGTGATGCCAAGTTCTTCCAGTTGTTCCTTATTTCTAGTATTCAAAAAATGTATGATCCGGTTGGCTTCATCAGGCATTTGTCCTAACTATGCTTTTGGTTTTTGAATCTCTCCCTGTGCTACTTTCACTAGATCAATCTACTCAAAGATTACCTAAATGGATGCCCAAACATCATTTATGGATTGAGTGATGTTGGCCCAAAGAATTTTCTTGATCTCCGCCAGAGGCTTGTCAAAAGTGAGATCTTTTTCTAATGTTTTCACTTTATTTTCTAATGCTTTAATCTCCTTTGTTTTTTCTACAATGTTTATCTTTGAGAGATCATAATTTCTTTCCATCTTAGCAAACTGTTCTTTCACCTGTTTTAATTCTGAAAATTGTATTTTCATGTCTTCCATTGACTTTATTAGCTCTTTTGTCCTCAATTTGGCGCTACTACCCTGTCCTATTCCTGTTGTCGTTATACCTGTGACCACCTCTGTTGTGGCTGCTGGGATGTTTGGTGCTAGTGATGTTCCAAGTGTCGAAGGGACTGCTATTGAGACTATTGGTATTACATCAAGAGGCTGAGAGGTCGACTCTCCCTGCTTGTCCTTCAATCCTTTTCCTAATGCCTGCTCTGTTTCATTCAATCTTTCATTTAGTTTTAATAGGAGATCCATCATCTCTTCTTCAAATTTTTGCTTTATGACGTGGATGTCTTGAAGGAGGCAGCTTTAGCTACTTCCTCAAGGCAGCAATATCTTCATCCTTCTTTTTTATTAATGCTTCTATACCCTTTACATCTTTGGGATCATGGCCCAATCCGATGATGATTTCTTCTAATGACTTTATTCTATTATCTTTAGCCTGAGAGGAGACATTTTCTAAATTTAGCTGGGCAGTTGTATTATCCAAAGAATTTTGTATCATGTGGGCTATCATTGCTTTAATAGTCAATGTTGAATAGATCATTTCTCCATTTTGCTTGTGTAGTTCAATTTGATCCATAGGGTGAATATCCTTTGCCAAGACTTCCAAATTTGTTCTGAGGTAATCTGCTGCTGATTGAGGTTGTTGTACCTTTGGCTTGAAGTAGCTCATTATCATCTTGCCTTCTTTAATGTCATAGGCTGACATTAATCTTTGTTGATTTTTGGGGGGCATTTTTAAATATTGATTGTAAATTTGAAGCTTCAATGGATCGTTCCTGGCCTTTATTTTTGTGAATGTCTTCTTGATATCTGAGGCCTCTTTACTAGGTGACCTGAGGGATGATACTTCTGCACTATGTTGTCTCTCTAGCTCTTGGCTCTGTGAGTTAGTGGATGTTCCTCCCAATGGGAAAGTTTGTTGGCTAACTACTCTTTCTTCTCTTTGGCTATCTGTAGTCTCTTCAACTAATTCCTCTTCTGACAGAGGGTTCAGTCTTTGTCTTTTTGTCCCAGGTTGTCCTGTGGGTCCACTAGTTGGGATAGTAGTTTCCCTGTCCCTATTTTTATTTCTTTCCTCATTTAGAGGATTTTGCAAAACTGGAGTTTCTTCTACATTGCTCTGAGTTGGAGGATTTGGAATTTGAACCTGTTCTTTGGAAGTTTCAGGTGGCTTTGACATTGTAGGTTGTTCAGTGATTTTAAAATTGATTTCTATTTCTTTGCCTTTAGATGTCTGTTTTTGGTGTGATGGCTTCCTGTGGAGGTTGCTGAGAGGTTCCAGCAATGGATGCACCAATTCTTGACCTTTGAGATAGCTCGAATGATACCTGCCCAAAAGAATCCAGGTCAAGGGTTTTCTCAAAATCTCTCATAGCATTTTCTATATTGACCTGTTCACTAACCTCTTCTACTAGGGTCCCCTCCCTCCATTCATCCATGTTTGCAAATTGTTCAATTTTTGGGATCCTATGATGTATGTATGGTGATAGCATGTTCTTCGTTCTTCTATCACATATAAAGTTATTAGGGTCATATGGGCTCCACCCAAAACTCTTTTGTAACTTAAGATGTTCTTCTAGAATTATTTCTACTTCTCTCCATGCTTCTTTATCATTGCAAATATAAGAGCCTAACTGATTCTCGATTCTAAGGTGAGCTTTATTTTTGGCATTGCAAGAATGGACTAAGTCTATATGCAGTATCTGTCTGAAGTATTCCAATGCAAACAGTCTCATTAGAACATACTTTGGTAGCTTAAAGGGGCAGAGCTCACACCCATAGATCCTGATTTCTGTATAGTTCTTGTATAAGTACCAATCACCTATTTTCTATTGCTTGGAGAGTTGGAGGATCTTCTTTATATCACCACTGATCCTAGGAGGGGTAATTCCTATCAACAAAGTGGTTGCAGGATGCACAAATAGATCAATGAACTCATTGTAGGTGTCAGGGGACTCAAGAGTATTATGAAAAATGGGATTCCAAAATATGAAAGACCTGGGATTTCCTTTGGTGTCAAGCTTCCTGACAGGAAAAGGAAAGTTCTCTGACTGATAATACAACATAAGATGGTAGATGAAAATGGTGTATTTGAAGACTCCTTCATTGTCAAGTCTTAGGAATTGATCATGAATTTTATTGGCAATGTAGGAAGCATAGTCATATTTAACAGCAGGAGGATGTCTAGGAGTAAATATTGACAACAAAACTAGGGAGTTTTCCAGTTTCTGTGAAGCAAGCCTACAGATAAGGAGGTGGGTCCTTAGGCTGGTGCTTTGGTAACATGAAGATCTGACCGAGGCGGCTTACTTCTGATTGGGACAACTGAGATGTTTTTTCAAGTAAATATCCTATAGAAAGGGGAGTAAGGGCTTGATCAGGGGAAAATTGCAACATTTTATTGATGGATGCAGCTGTTATGGGGAATAAGACTGTTTGGCTTGGGGACATAACAGCTCTCAGGTTAGGATCATAATTGGCACAACATTGGTGAATTATATCAGGAAAGACATGGACTGAGGGAAGAAAGTACCTGGGAAGGTTGGATTCCCACAGCCCCAGGATGTCTGAGCCATTCAAGTAGTTGTTTTTGGCTTGGCAAAAGGCTTTCAGGTGATTATGGCCAGTGGTTATGTCCTTTATTTGGAAATCTTTATCTGCCAGAGGCAGATAGTCTTGGTCCTTATGGGGGGCATTGATCGGTGTGATATTCAAAATAGCGGGGGTTTCCATTTTTGGTTCTTATGGATTCAAAAATGGAATTTGGGTTTTCTATGAGAAAATAGTTCAAACAACAGGTTTTGGAACTTTTTATGGAAAACACAGACTGGACTAGAACTGAATTTGGCCATTTCTTGTAGAATTTTCAGTAGAAAACCAAAATTACAAGGTTTCAGTGTAGATTGGATAAATACCTATATCAACAATACAATGGCAAGTTGGATAACCGGTCACGGGTTGAGTTGCTGCAAGTTTCTTGATCAGGTGGCGGTTTGAAAGCTCGAGCAGTTGACTTGGACGTTGTTTTGCATGGGAGCACAGGTTACAACATATAACAGTGAAAATGATGTTTTGTTCGTTTTATTTAACAGAGTCAAGGTTGGCGGGGTTTTTCGAATTATCGAACGGATGACGCAAGCGGAGAAGTGATGTTTTGTCTCATATGAAGGGCGGTAAGTGGTACGGGATTGCACCACTTTTGGAGTTAGGCGGTATTTGGCCGGGAGCCAGTGATCACATAGATTCCTTGACACGTGGCGAGAGTACGGGAGGAAAACTACCTGGGGATCGCACGTTAAAACACGATCACCAGGGGGGCGCAATATTGATACCGACCGTCAGATGATAAGGATGAGATCTAACGGTGGACAAGAGCGGGGTACGGTGGAACTTTAACTGTGGCGGGCCCGATTTAATTAATAGTTAATAAATTATATCGGGGTGATTGTGAATGGCGGGGAGGTTCTTAATTAAACTTAGGGGTTAATTAATCCCATTTTGCGAAGCGGGGAGATTTAGGCTATTAATGAATCTCGGATAAATCCATTAATCCCTTTTTAATAGTGTTTATGGTTATAATTAACCAGGGCGGGATATATAATAATTTGGGGATTTGTATAAGATTAAATAATACAGGAAAGGGTAAATAGGGCGAGATTTCTATAATATAGGTTAGAGATTAATATGATAAATGAAATGAAAGCGCTAAGTTAAAAAATTTTGGGTGTACATTTAAACTTAGGCTTAAAGTGGAAAAAGGGGTTTTTTAGGTGATATTGTGCATTGTTCCTAAGTAAAATAGGATTTTACTTAGGAAAAGACTTATGAGAGTGAATTCATGATTTATGGATGGTTTTAAGCACTTAGGCCATTTAAATTATTGGGCCAAGGATTCGGTCCCTCCAAAAGTTAGAGAAATGCTCTGAGCCCCTTTAATTTTCAAAGACCTTAATACTTTAGGGGGAATCAGTGAAATATTTAGGGAAAAATGTGAATGGAAGTTAGCTATTTGACTTTGTCTTGCTTGAACATCATCAAGTGTAATGTCTGTCTTGCACTTGTGATAAAAGTAAAAATTAACATATTTAGAGACATTATCCATCACAAGTAATTCTCCAACACCATCTACCTACCCTACCTACTTTAGCCTGACATTTTTTCCTTCTTTATTTGGGTGCACTTAAACTGGCAAACCCTTATCCATCTTCTTTTTCTTTTACATGGCAAGCCTACCTAATTTTGCACTTATTACATCCAAGAGCTCATATTAAACTGTTGAGCTCCTTTTATTTATTCTACCTATCTACTTATCTGTCAAGATTACACTGTTTGGTCAGATATTTATTCTCTATTTCTACAACATGAAATTGAAAAATAAATTAGTCAAGTTTGAACAGTTTGACTATTCATGAATTGTGGCATAAATGACAAGCTGCACACAATTGCTTATTACAGGAAATGAAATAGTAGTGGCATTTAAACTTGCACACTTTCCTGGTCTTTTTGCTTGGGGTTCATTTCTTCTCATTTTTTGACCATTTTATTCTTTTTACCCTTTGATTTTTCTTTTAGGGTATACCCTCTTTACATTTTTTAAATTTTTTGATTATTTTTTGAAAATATGGAAAACTTTTGCAAGAAGAAAAGGTATGAACATATTATAGATCTCATCAAGTCAATCATGAAATATGACATCTATTGGTATGGATTTTCCTGGTGGAAAGTCAAGAACAACAGGTCAGATGGCCTTCTGAACGACTTTGGCTGTGCTCTGAAATCTCCTTCTGTTGATTGCTTTATTGTATGTATGACAGTAACACTTATGAAGCTTAGGTCCTTCTCTTCGGGCTTCAACTCCAACAAGTTACTATCCAATCCAAACTGTGACATTACCAAGGATATAATATGTACATTTCAAAATCAGAATACATTAAAAATTAAGATCATAGTAATGTTTCAACATCCGACCATTAACTGGTCTTTCTTTTATTTTTGTGCCATCCAAGTTTTTCAGATAGTAAGTATTGTTCCCTTGTAATGCTTGTATAATAAAAGGTCATTTCCATAGGAAGTCAAACTTCCCATGTTTTCCCTTATCCTCTCTCTTGGAATCCCATCTTAAAACTTTGTCTTCAAGGTAGAAATCTTCTGCCTTGGTTCTTTTATCAAATATTTTCTTAAGTTTCTCTTGTAATACTTGGGATCTTTGATACACTTCTTCTCTGGTCTGCTACAGATGGATGGTCTAGTTTATTCTCCTTTGAATATCATTGGGTTCCACTTGAGCTTCTTGAAGTAATTTCATTACAGGGACTCCTAAAGATGAAGGAAATACATCCTCCATGCCATAGACTAATTCATAAGGACTAGTTCCAATAGATTTCTTGGTAGTGAGTCTGTCTACCCATAGTGCGTTAGTAAGTTTCTTGTACCAATTTTTCTTGTGATTTTCCAATAATTTCTTAATAATATTAATTAGGCTTTTGTTGGAAGACTCAGTTGGACCATTACCTTGAGGGTAATAGGCTGTGGAATGGCCTAAGGTAATATGATACTTATTACAGAAACTTATCATTTTCTTGGATTTGAAGGCAGCAGCATTATCAATTATGATATTTTCACGATAGCCAAATCTAGACAATATGTTGGTTTCTAAGAATCCTATAATCACTGTGTCATTAGCTTGTCTGGAAGGAATGGCTTCTATCCATTTGGTGAAATAGTTTATTGCAGTTAGAATCCATTTATGTTGGCTAGAAGAGGGAGAATGGATTTCTCCAATGAAGTCCAAACCCCATTGTTGGAAAGGATTTTCAGTGGAAATTGGTCTTAGGGGTAATGGTAATAGTTTTCTCTTGAATTCAACAATTTGACATTTATGGCAAGCAGTGACAAATTTCTTTATGTCAGCGAACAATGTTGGCCAATAAAATCCAGCCCTTACGATTTTGTCTGCAGTTGATTTCCAGTAAAGGTGTCTGCCGCAGTCTCCTGCATGAAATTCTTGGAGAACCTTGTCAGCTTATTCTTTTAATAAACAATTCAATAGAATACCCTCATGATTTTTCCAAAAAAAAACATGATTTAAAATACAAAATTTTGAAGCTATCATCTTTAAAAACCTTTTCTTTGTTCTGGATAACCCTTGAGGAACTTGCATGTTTAATAGTACATAAGTTATATCAACATACCAATATGAATCTAAGAAGGCCTGGCTAATTTGTGGAGTCGCCATCTCCTGTTCATTATCCAGTTCATTAATATATAGGGCTTGAAAATTTGTTTCAGTCATGAGTTTGGCCAAACCCTGTCCTTTTATAAGCTTTGTAGGTTTTATTTCAATATCATACTCTAATATAGTAGCTATCCATTTACCTCTTTTGCCATCAATTCCATCACGGGTCAAAATGTCTTTGACAACAACATTTGGCACATAGGCTATTACATGGGAGTATAATATATAGACTCTAAAGTCTTTAATAGCTTTTACAAATGCAAAAGCTTGTTTTTCCATGATTTTGTATTTTAATGGTGCATCCCTAAGTGCTTTACTAAAAAATGCTATGGGTTTCTCACATCCTTGATCATCCTTTTGTAGTAGAACAGCTGCTATGGTGTGTTCTGATGCAAATGAAAATATTATGAAGTCTCTATCAAACTTTGGACTTGTAAGAACCAGTGTTCTGGTCAAAGCCATTTTAATTTCTTCAAAGGCTTGTTTGGCTTTGACTGTCCATTTAACATTTGAATCCTTTTTCAACATATTATTAAGCAATCTAATTAATTCAGCTAAGTTAGATATGAATCTTCTCAAAAAATTGATCTTTCCTAGGAAAGCTTAAAGTTCTTTGACATTTCTGGGGTGGGGTATTTGCAGAATAGCTTCTATTCTAGTAGGATCAATTCTAATGTCATCTTTGGAAATGATATGACCCAAGAGTTTGCCTTCCTCTAGACCAAACAAGGAATTCCTAGGATTTAAAGAAATACCATATTTCCTGCATTTTAAGAATACTTGCCTCAGATGATCCAAATGTTGCTGATCTGATTTAGAAAAATCAGTCAAGTCATCTAGATATATAACTAGGAAATCATGAATTTCTTTCGCAAATGCTATGTCCATTGCTCTTTGAAAGGTTTCCCTTGCATTTTTAAGTCCGAATGGCATTTTGACATACTTGAATGTGCCCCATGGTGTTGTAAAAGTAGTTTTTTCCTGGTCATCAGGATAAACCAGAATCTGGTTATAGCCTGAGAACCCATCCAAAAGTGAAATTCTAGAAGCACCTACTACCCTTTGTAAAATATGATCCATCTTTGGTAAAGGGTAATTGTCCTTCAAAGAAACCTTATTTACATTTCTTAAATCAACATATAATCTAATTTCTCTAGTTTTCTTCCTAGTAGGTATTAAATTAGACACCCACTCTGAAAACCTGATAGGAGCAATTATCCCTGCTTCATACATTCGTTTGATTTCTTTTTCAATTAAGGCAAGCAGTACAGGGTTAATTCTTCTGAGCTTTTGTGTGAATGGTTTTTTATTTTCCTTCAGAGGTATTTTATGTTGAATTATAGAGGTGTCATATGATTTCAGGTCTTCATAGCTCCAGGCAAAGACATCCTGGAATTCTCTCATTAGTTCAACATATTTGAGCTTTTGGTCAGGGGGCAAAGATTTAGATCACTTTACCATTTTCGGATTTTCTTCAGTTCCCAAGTTATAGTCTTCAATGTCTGATTTTAAAAGTTCCATCTTAGGTTTCTTTGGAATATCATTGAAATCAAAGAGATCTTCCAAAGGGATTAATCCTTTAGGCAAATGATTGTCTTTTAAATTGATAACTTCAGATTCTCCTTCAATAATTTCATCAATGTCCATTTCTTTAAAATCTTGCATTTCTTTATTGGTAAATTTTGTTGGCTGAAGCATTTGAGTTGCACTTTCTGCTGAAATGTCTGTTTCTATCTTATTTGTTTGATCAAACTCACTAAGTGTATCTACATCTATGTTAATGCTAGAAAATTCTTCCTCTAGGGTTAAGAAATTGTTAATCTACCTATCACTACCAAACACTTACCAGTTCTTCAAATTGTCAGGTATGGTTGATCTGTGTCTAATCTCAGCTGTGAACTGATGATTAGGTTCAAATGGTAATTTGCAGGTGCTGGCAAACATTGCTAGGCTATGAGCTTGCAAGTTATGTTTTCTTGGGATTTTGGGAAGCTTAGTTTCTACAAATGTATTGAGAATCTCTATTACTATTCCTCTGTAATATCTTAATCTGGGATCATTTATTAGAAACTTCCCTTTGATATGTTGAATTATTAAATCAGAATCTCCTAGGACAAATACCCTGATTGCCCCTAATTGTTTAACAAGTTTAAGACCTAGTAACAGAGCTTCATATTCTGCCAAATTATTGGTGCACCTAAAGTTTAATCTGTAGGCATGGCCTTCAGCATGATCATTTTCAAGATTGTGCACCGAAACTCTTGCTCTACTACTAATTTGTTAACTGAGCCATCAAATTCTAAGTGCCACAGAATTTCATGTTCGTAATTAGTATCAGGAGTCTCACGAATCTGTTTAATAGGAAGATCTAGTTTTTTAGTTTCTTCTAGTTTTACTTGAGTATCTGTTGTATCATTGTTCTCAGAAATTTCCTGGATTTGAACACTAGACTTTTCATTTGTAATTTCTTCTGGTTCAACTGCTAAAACTTTTACTTTGGTTGAGGGATGACTTTCAGCATTGTAAAGAATGAAAGAATCCATATCAGAGTGTACTGAGTAGATAGGGAAATTTTGAAGTTTCTCCTGGCTACTTACCACATATTTCATTAAAATTTCTCTATAGAGTTTCTTAGGTTGACCAAACACTAAAATAGTAGCATAAGACATGTCCAATTGTAGAGATCCTTGGAGCTTTGCACCCCAAGACCTGGATAACAGCATGCCATACTTTGATGGAATATCTGCTAATACTATGTCCATTAAGATTGTTTTGGTAGGATATTGAACTAGCAATACACATAAGTCCTTGATCAATATTAAACATCTAACCTGACTTGAATCAAAAGAAAAAAGTTCTTTGTATGGCTTGGTGATGTCTAGGTCTAATTTCTCCATTACATACTTAGGCATTAAGTTATGAGATGCACTAGAATCAAACATGGAATTATGAAGTATTTTATCATTTATGTTCAAACTTACATAGAAATGAGAAATTCCTCCATCTACCTGTTTCCCATTCACTTCAGGGCCAAAGATCAATTCAGGTTGGTCGTCAAAAACATTTACTGATTCTTATATTTCATAAATTTGGAGTGATATATTGATTTGGCTTCTGTAGACATCATGTTTAGCTAATTCAGACAATGGAACAACTATTTTTAATTTTTCTACTTCAGTCTCAAGATTAAAAGGTTTTTCAGCCTGAGTTCTTGTATTTCGGATAGCTAGATTCTCTTTTTCTGTTATATTTTCTGGGTTTTTCTCCTTTTCAAGAGTGGGGTTATGAGCTAAAGTAGTTTCCAAATTATCTTCTGAAGGTTCTTCCACATTTCCTTTGGAAGGAATTGGAGTGGAAGGTTGTCTATTATTTGGTTGATTATCAGATACATCTTCAATAATTGGGTTAGTTGGATTAGGATCTGTTCTAGCAAGAATATGTAAAGGGGTGGTATTGGTCTTACCTTTGTTAGGTTTTTTTGTATATTTCTGTCTGTTGGTTTTAGGGACATCAATTTTCTCCTTCTCAGATTATATTGTTTGTGGACTTCATAAATGGTTGTATCATATCCGTCCCTAAAGTTAAATGATTCACTTGACTTAGTTTGGAATTGTTTAAGAATGTGAGCTTCTTGATCCTCTTGGGTCAAGAAAACTTGTTGTTCATTGTTGAGTCCCATCAAATTGATTTGAATTTCTTCTGTTAGTTCATCAGAAGTTGAGGCTTCAACATAATTTTCCTGGAACGGGGGCCTAATACTTTGGCTAGGCCCAATCTTTCCAGTGTTCTGGTTTTGGTTTTTCCTGAAATTTGGATTTCTCCCAGTATTTCTTGGTTGACTATCCCAAGGGGATTTTCTCTCGATTGTTTCTACTCTATCTCTGAGCCTATCCATTCCTTTAATAATAGCATCTAATTTATATTCAAAGGCTGAAGGTTCTTCTTTCAAAGGTATCCTCCTTTCATCTCTAGCTTTAGCTCGTTTGGATATCAGGTTGGCTTCAACACTGACAGCTATACTTTGCATATCTTTTAAGGTTCGAGGAGCTCTTTCCCTAAGTTGGTATGCCATATCAGAATCAAATTCATCAAGGAATTTGATCAATGCCAAATCTGGAGGAGGTCTAAGATTTTGAGGAATAGCATTGTAAACATTATTGAACCTGGTGCAGTAGTCTTGGACAGTTTCTTGTGTACCTCTCTTCAGGTTTTTATATTCTGATAAAATCTGGAGAGGATCTTTTTTCTTTTCTCATATGTTCAGGAATTTCATATAAAGAGCTTGTAGGTCATTGATACTATTTGCAGGGAGGGCTCTAAACCAGGTTCTAACATCTCCAGTCAAACTTTGAACAAATACTCTCATTCTAACATCATCAGTATCAACCTCATATATTTCAAAATAGTAGGTCATTTTTTTGGTATGTTGTTGAGCTGTGTAGGTACTAGTGCCGTCAAATTGGGTGATTTTACTTTGATAGTCTTGGGGCATAGCACCAAAGTTGGCAAGTAACTACAGGGGAGTATACCTGTTTGCCATAGCTGGAGGTAATGATGAAACAATAGTTGGGGTTGGTCTTGGAGTGGTGGATGGAGGGGTAGAAGGGGTGGTTTGAGGTTGAGATGTCTAAGGTGTTGTTGATGAAATTGGAGAGGCTGAAGTGATCACAGAAAGGTTTGGTGTTCCTATAGAGGTAAGCTCAGATTGAATGGAATTCTGCAAATGTTTGTCAAGATGTGAAGTGACAACCTCAAGTTGTAAATTTTAAATAAATAATGGGTCATGAACTGTATGGGCTAACCCAGAATCAGAAAAGGTTACAAATAAAGAGGTCTCAAAAAACTCATCAAAAGGTTCGTCCTCAAGGTAAATCCACTTCACAGAACAGGATCTTGATCTGTATAGAGGTCGAGAACTAGTAGAACTTTTTTGGCTCTCTTGTCTCCTAAGAATCCTAGGAATCAGATTAGGATTTTCAAACACAGTTGGTGGATTTGGATCAGGATTAGCTGTGGTATAATGAATCATTTCTAAAGCCAAGTTTCTTGGTGTATTTTTGGTTTTTTCTCTAAATGGGTTTGACAATACAACTTCAACAATCTCTTTAAGAGGGTTTAGATATGGGATTTGAACTTTCTTAAATATTTATTTCATGAGAGGAACTAATCAAGTATTTGGAACCAGATGTTCAATCTATAAACTAGACTGCAAATAGACTGAAGCAACATTCATTTACTTATGCAATTGCAAAGCAAGAGCAGTTCAAAAGCTACCTGGCTAACTTCAAGCTCCGTCTGTAACTTATAAAGTAAACAATAGTAACAAACAAATCATTCAGGTCCCCAGTGGATTCGCCACTATGTTATCACTCATCTTTTTCCAGAAGTTGTAAGAAGGGGAAAGGGGTTCGAGGTAACCACAAACCAATCTTTTAGACACAAAATCTAGCCAATCTGTGTCCAGAAAGGGCTCTCTCTTTAAGTTTTAGCTTTGTTTTGAAAGATATTAGGCTAATTGTGAAGTTTAAGAATTTTGTTTGAGTTTGGGTGGTGAGATTCAATAACAGAGGGGTAGGACTGACTAGTTTATGCCATTGGGCTAATGGAGTCAAAGAAGATGGCTTGACGGGATTAGGTTTCTTAACAAATGATGGTTTTATAGAGCAAGATGGTCAAACAGGGAACAAATAAAGGATTAGAGTAAACATAATGATTTCAAAATGGGTGAAGGAATGTTAAGAATCCTACAACCTATTTGAAAAAGGAACTTGAATGATTATTAATAAAGAGCAGTTGAGTATTCTTTAATAAATAATCAGTGAATGAACTAGAAAACAGGAGCAATTAAGATTTCACTGTTTATTCTAATTCAGAAAAAAACATAGAGAATAATAATGATTGAAAGAAGAGTGAAATCAAGCATATTCTGAATTACTCTTTTTCGTTTATCACTCATATATGAAAAAAAGATGATATAAGAATCAAGAAAAACTTTAAAACATAAGGTATAGAGGACTTATTTATCCAGTGTTTGATTCGAGAAATCTGTGGAAAATCCTTTACATCAATTATTTATCCAGCAAGCCATACAAAAGTTTAGTCCAACAGAACTTTATTCTAAAATAACCAATATTACAGCAATGTATATGAATCCACCCTCAATACTCTAATTGAGGGAGTATTTATACAAAAAAATTACAAAAAATATCTCATAACAGAGTGAAATATATTCTAGGGTGACCGAGAATAAGTTACAATAAAATAGAAACAACTAGTCTCGAAGATAGGAGAAAGGTAAACTAATGTTGTGCTATTCCTATTCTTGCTTAGTGTGCTGAAGGCAAGCCCTATGATTTGTCTTGTTGTTGTCTTCTTTAGTAACTCTGTGCTGGCTGCCCTGTTTTGACTGATACTCTTTACTTGTTCTGATACACTTCGACTTGTTTAATCTCTATTCATCTTTGTTCATCTTTATTCATCTTACTACAGTAAATAGCCCAAAATTTACATTTTACCAAGCATAAATTTACAGAATTTCCAACACGTCTTCCTACCATTTTGGTTCTGGAAATCTGCGTTTCTGAAGTTTCCTCAGGGTCTCATCAGTTTCTGTATATCTGGAAAAGTTAGGCTGGATTGGGAACAAGTGCTTTATCCCATGCTCAACATAGAATAAGTTCTCTAAATTGTCATAGAGAACTCGGCCTGTGGGGAGTGCTTTTATTCCTGATGCACTTGTTGATGAACTTGATTGATTGCCAACATACTTATTCAATTTATCTACATAATCTTTGTGCTTCATTAATCGGTCATTAATCACTAAACGAATTGGTAGCCCTTTATTCTGCAAAATAGCAAACTTCTCCATGAAAGAATTAATCTCTACCTACATATCTTGACATCTTCTCTCTAAATTTTTGCATCAAAGTTTTCTTGGTTAGCACCCTTTTGATTTCCAAAATAGTTTATGTCTTGTCTGTGATGCCAAGTTCTTCCATTTGTTCCTTATTTCTGGTATTCAAAAAATGTATGAGCTGGTTGGTTTCATCAGGGATTTGTCCTAACTATGCTTTTGTCTTTTGAATTTCTCCCTGTGCTGCTTTCACTAGATCAATCTGCTCAAAGATTACTTGGATGGATGGCCAAACATCATTTATGGATTGAGTGATGTTGGCCCAAAGAATTTTCTTGATCTCTACTAGAGGCTTATCAAAAGTGAGATCTTTTTCTAATTTTTTCACTTTATTTTCTAATGCTTTAATCTCCCTTGTTTTTTCTACAACGTTTATCTTTGAGAAATCATAACTTCTTTCCATCTTAGCAAACTGTTCTTTTACCTGTTTTAATTCTGAAACTTGTACTTTTATGTCTTCCATTGACTTTATTAGCTCTTATGTGCTCAAATTGGTGTTGCTACCCTGTCTTGTTCCTGTTGTCGCTGCACCTGTGACCACCTTTGTTGTGGCTACTGGGATGTTTGGTGCTAGTGATGTTCCAAGTGTAGAAGGGACTGCTATTGAGACTATTGGTATTACATCAGGAGGCTGAGAGGTCGACTCTCCCTACTTTTCTTTCAGTGCTTTTTCTAATTCCTTCTCTGTTTCATTCAATCTTTCATTTAGTTTTAAGAGGAAATCCATCATCTCTTCTTCAGATTTTTGCTTTATGACCTCAACAGTCTATGAATGTCTTAAAGGAGGCAGCTTTAGCTTCTTCCTCAAGGCAACAATATCTTCATCTTTCTTTTTTATTAATGCTTATATACCCTTTACATCTTTGGGATCATGTTCCAATCCAATGATGATTTCTTCTAATGACTTTATTCTGTTATCTTTAGCCTGAGAAGAGGCTTTTTCTAAATTTAGCTGGGCAGTTGTATTATCCAAAGAATTTTGTAGCCTCTGGGCCATCATTGCTTTACTAGTCAATGTTGAATAGATCATTTCTCCAATTTTCTTGTGTAGTTCAATTTGATCCATAGGGTGAATATCCTTTGCCAAGACTTCCAAATTTTTTCTGAGGTAATCTGTTGTTGATTGAGGTTGTTGTACCTTTGGCTTAAAGTAGCTCATTATCATCTTACCTTCTTTAATGTCATAGGCTGACATTAATCTTTGTTGATTTGTGGAGGCCATTTTTAAATATTGACTATAAATTTGAAGCCTCAATAGATCGTTCCTGGCCTTTATTTCTGTGAATGTCTTCTTGATATTTGAGGCCTCTTTACTTGGTGGCCTGAGGGATGATACTTCTGCACTATGTTGTCCCTCCAGCTCTTGCCTCTGTGAGCTAATGGATGTTCCTCCCAATGGGAAATTTTGCTAGCTAACTGCTCTTTCTTATCTTTGGCTATCTATAGTCTCTTCAGTTATTTCCTCTTCTGATAGAGGGTTCAGTCTTTGTCTTTTTGTCCTAGGTTGTCCTGTGGGTCCACTAGTTGGTGTAGTAGTTTCCTTGTCCCTCTTTTTATTTCTTTCCTCATTTAGAGGAGTTTACAAAATTGGAGTTTCTTCTACATTTCCTTCAGTTGGAGGAGTTGGCATTTGAACCTGTTCTTTGGAAATTTCAGGTGGCTTTGACATTGTAGGCTATTTAATGATTTGAAAATTGGTTTCTATTTCTTTGCCTTTAGATGACTCTGTTGTTGGTGTGCTAGCTTCCTGTGGAGGTTGTTGAGAGGTTCCATCAATGGATGCACCAATTCCTGACCTTTGAGATAGCTCGAATGATACCTACCCAAAAGAATCCAGGTCAAGGGTTTTCTCAATATCTCTCATAGCATTTTCTATATTGACATGTTCACTAACCTCTTCTACTAGGGTCCCCTCCCTCCATTCTACCATGTTTGAAAATTGTTCAATTTTTGGGATCATATGATGTATGTATGGTGATAACCTGTTCTTCATTCTTTTATCACATATAAAGCTATTAAGATCATATGGCCTCCACCCAAAACTCTTTTGTAACCTAAGATGTTCGTCTAAAATTATTTATGCTTCTCTCCATGCTTCTCTATCATTGCAAATAGAAGGGCCTAACTAATTCTTGATTTTAAGCTGAGCTTTCTTTTTGGCATTACAAAAATGGACTAAGTCTATATGCAGCATCTATTTGAAGTATTCCAATGCAAACAGTCTCATTGGAACATACTTTGGTAGCTTAAAGGGGCAGAGCTCACACCCATAGATCCAGATTTATGTATGGTTCTTGTATAGGTACCAATCACCTATTCTGTATTGCTTGGAGAGTTCGAAGATCTTCTTTATATCACCACTGATCTTAGAAGGGGTAACTCCTGTCAACAAAGTGGTTGCAGGATGCACAAATAGATCAATGAACTCATTGTAGGTGTAAGGGGACTCAAGGGTAATGTGAAAAATGGGATTCCAAAATATGACAGACCTGGGATTTCCTTTGGTGTCAAGCTTCCTGACAGGAAAAGGAAAGTTCTCTGACTGATAATAAAACATAAGATGGTAGATGAAAGTGGTGTATTTGAAGACTCCTTCATTGTCAAGTCTTAGGAATTGATCATGAATTTTATTGGCAATGTAGGAAGCATAGTCATATTTAACAGCAGGAGGTTGTCCAGGAGTAAATATTGACAACAAAACTAAGGTTACATCATCAACAAACTCACTATTTTTGAATCCCATGATTAAAGATATCATATCAACAATGAGTTTTCCAATTTCTGTGAAGCAAGCCTGAAGATAAGGAGGTGGACCCTTAGGCTGGTCCTTTGGTAACATGAAGATCTGACTGAGGCGGCTTACTTCTGATTGGGACAATTGAGATACTTTTTCAAGTAAATATCCCATAGAAAGGGGAGTAAGGGCTTGACCAGGGGAAAATTGCAACATTTTATTGATGGATGTAGCTGTTATGGGGAATAAGATTGTTTGGCTTGGGGACATAACAACTCTCAGGTTAAGATCATAATTGGCACAACATTGGTGAATTATATCAGGAAAGACATGGACTGAGGGAAGAAAGTACCTGGGAAGGTTGGATTCCCACAGTCCCAGGATGTCTGATCCATTTAAGTAGTTATTTCTGACTTGGCAAAAGGATTTTAGGTGATTATGGCCAGTGGTTATGTCCTTTATTTGGAAATATTTATCTGCCAGAGGCAGAGAGTCTTGGTCCTTATGGGGGGCATTGATCAATGTGATATTCAAAACAACGGGGGTTTCCATTTTTGGTTCTTGTGGATTCAAAAATGGAATTTGGGTTTTCTATGAGAAAATAGGCCAAACAGCAGGTTTGGGAACTTTTTATGGAAAACACGGACTGGACTAGAACTGAATTTGGCCCTTTCTTGTAGAATTTTCAGTATAAAACCAAAATTACAAGGTTTCAGTGTAGATTGGATAAATACATGTATCAAGGAAGTGAACAGTACAATGGCAGGTTGGATAACCGATCACGGGCTGAGTTGCTGCAAGTTTCTTGATCATGTGGCGGTTTGAAAGCTCGAGCAGTTGACTTTGACGTTGTTTTGCATGGGAGCATGGGTTACAACATATAACAGTGAAAATGACGCTTTGTTCGTTTTATTTAACAAAGTCAAGGTTGGCGGGGCTTTTCGGATTATCGGACGAATGACGCAAGCGGAGAAGTGATGTTTTATCACATATGAAGGGCGGTAAGCGGTACAGGATCGCACCGCTTTTGGAGTTAGGTTGTTGTTTAGTCAATTTAACGTCTTAAATTTCTCTACATAAATTATCAATCCGGGTATCGTAAATTGATAAAGTGTGGTGTACCATATGTGTTTAGTTAACCTTTTTCTTAATTCGTCGTTTTATATATTTTATTTTGTTTTGGGGTTTTGTTCTTGTTGATCTCCTAAAGTATCTAATGCAAATGGAAATCCTATTCTAAGGTCTTAAGAATACTTTTAAAGGTCAAGTATGGATGTAGATTTCAAGATAAGGTCTATGTCCCTAATGGTAAC
The DNA here is from genome assembly GCA_000404065.3 of Pinus taeda. Taxonomy (NCBI): domain Eukaryota; kingdom Viridiplantae; phylum Streptophyta; class Pinopsida; order Pinales; family Pinaceae; genus Pinus; species Pinus taeda. The sequence continues at coordinate 21,112 of APFE030989718.1, forward strand.
TTCCAAAACTTAGCACTTCAAAATATCTTAAAACATGTTATTGATGGAATTAGTACTTAAACAAAAGTGTAAGTATGCAGCTACTTTAATCAAGCAAAAGATGAAATATTGATCATGAAATCACTATCCCTGTTGCTGTCTAAATACAAGAGAGATGAATTAAGCTACTGCACTCAAAGAAATCCAAAAAATGCAAGTAAAGTAAAGCTAAAATCAAATTACATCAACTCATATTCTGACCCCTCGCCATTAGTCTCGCTATGGCTTTCGGAGGTAATCATAAACAACTTGAGCAATCTGATATCTAATTGTCATGCGGAAAGAGTTATTTTTGCTGACAAAACTAACCTCCATAGGAGTCTAAGACTCTCTAGTGACAAACAAGACAATTAAGAGCAATACTTCTCTAAACATACATTATTCTATGAGAAACCAAGTGTTTTTCGATCCTACCTCAAGTCCAACGCTTGTTGCAGCAGTCCAGCCTCGTCGATCCAGATGAGCTCCTCCTTCACTTTGAAACCTGCATACACTAACAATCAAACGATTACATAACACCTGAATATTCCATAAAACAAAGCATATTCAACATATAGACCAAGGAGTACATGAAACAATTCATTAACAACAAATCATTGAGAAGAATGGACTTATTTGTATTAAGGAAACAAAAAAGGAACCATTACAACCTGAGCCTTGGTGTTGTGCAAGTTCCTCCCAGGGTCCAGCAAGAGTTTTCCTCTACTTTGACAAGCTCACCCACTTCCAAATGAAACAAGAAAGGATGGTAATCTCTCCTCACAAGCTTCTAAAGGAAGTCCTAATTCCAGCAGCATCTACCCTTTGGAATGTTCAGCTTTCAACCTCCCCTCCTCTGGCCCAAGGCCTGTATTTATAGTGTTCTAGAGGAAGTTATTCAGTTCCAACATCAATGGGATACTCCCTCTTTTGGATGGGGTAGCTCCTCTCTTGATGGGATAAGTTCCTCTATCATAGGGATGCATGAACCATCTGGAGGTGCTCAATACACGTCAAACACTCTTCTAGAAATCTCTAGAAGTGACCACAAGTAACTTTTTTAAGATGAAACTCACGCCTTTTGACCTTTACAGGAATACACACCCATCCCTTGGCTTACAGAGCGTACAAGTACGCAGGTACAATGAGCTTGGGATGCGTACACGCAGGCAAGGTAGAGAGAACCTGCGTACCCAGAGATAAAAATGATTTTTAATGACTTTCTCTCTTTTTTGAAGTTTGATATGGAGAGCAGAGGTATCAGGCTTGACAAGGAGGATAATATGACTATTGATGGAGCCATATTAACTGTAGATAGTCATGGTGAAAAAATTTAGTGTAACAGGGAGAGTAGTCTGCGCAGGGCGGTGGCGGCGATGAGGGGCAGAGCACCCCATTTTGACTAAGGAAGTGCATAGAACAATAGTAGCAGGAAGGTTCCAGCAAAAATACGAAGTTGGCCAAAGTGCAGATGGATACCATCACCCTGACAGAGGGCGATCTCAATGAGATCGGTGACAAGGTGCATGACACTACAACCAAACTGGTGCAGCAATTCGAGCAACAGTACATGCAGTCATTGGGAAATGTCTAGAAGGATCTGCGCAAATTGCAGATCCAAACTAGCTGAATACAGGTGGGTGAGGTCAAGTGAGCGCCACACAGACGAGCCTGGAACCGCGGACAAGTCAGGCTGCAGAAATGGTAAGAACAATGGGCTTTCGAACAGTTGCTCTACTAGAAGGGTCCCTAAGCACAGAATCAGATGATGACAAGATCATCATAAGTACCCTTAAGAACATCGGACTAAATATTGTAGTGCTCCCCAATGAATTTCTTCATGTGCTATAGACAGGAGTGATAGTGGAATTGAGAGCTCAGGAGCAGCATGCTCTTAGTTTAATCAGCGAGTACCAGGTGAACAATGAACAAATGTTCGCTGAGAAGACATGGGCCCTCAAAGAAAGGGATAATATCTAGGCATAGAGCTCCCAGCTAGTAGTCACAGTTGCAGAGGTGTGCAGAATAGTGTCGAAGTTGCACATACCTAAGGACACACAACCAGAATCTTGTGTGTCCTCACATACCTGAGGACACACAACCAGAATCCAAGTAGCACGAGTTCAATTTGAACTCAACATGAAAATCACTGAGCTGCAGTTCAAATCATAGCCTTCAACTCCACCTGAGGTCAGGGAACAGTGCGGAGCCGCCATCCAGGAAGGGATCGCTACTTTGGATGTCGCAATCATGGGCTGCACAGCCTTGTTTGAACAAGCAATGGAGTTGGTGATGACCCTGCAGGAAGAGCCCAACCTGCAGATATTGAGTACAGAGATCCACGAGCTCCAAAAGCAGTATGACGAGGTTAGGGTGATGACGCGCTTAATTACTACAGCACAGCGCCTCACCAAGTTGCAGGAGGGGAAGCAGCTCCTTGCATAGGTGGAAGAAAATTAGAGAAAAGAGGTAGTATTTAAGGCCAGGTTGGGTCCTTGGTTGGAAGAAGCCTACCAAGTATCAACCAACATTTAGAAGAAGCTGATGAACTTGCATCTCACATAGCAGAAGATCAAGTTGGTCGGTGAAGGACCAGCTACAGAGCAGCTCGTCAAACAGGTGAAGCAGGCATCTACACAGAGTGTTGTTGAGATAGCAGTTGTGCAGGTGGAGCCAGGGGATCTTCGCAATAAGATCACCGCACCAGCCGAGTGACTCGAGGGCGAGTCATGACCTTTGTGTTGGGAGCCAGTTAGGATGGGGTCCCCTGGGTCAGTTTTGGGTTAAAAACCCAAGTTTTGATGTAAATTTTGACAAAAATATGTAAAGTCTCCGCGAATTGTGGATGTGGAGCACGTAGGTAGATAGGAGTCAAAAAGGGTTTTCACCCTCGTTTATGTAAAGTTTGAGTTGGTTTCGAGATCTACCTTTGGTCCGCAGACCATGGGATTGTATAAAAAGGTGTGCCTTAGAGAGTCTAAGGCAAATAGATGATTGTTCTATGGGTATGACGAATGGATTCTTAGAGAGTTAGCGTCGAGGAGTAAGTCTTAGAGGAGGAAAAGGCTCTGCAACTGAGTGCACAGAGGCCTAGAGTACTTTCCATAGCTAAGTGCGCAGACCACTGCAGCTGAGTGCGCAAGGAATTTTTGTGTCTGTAACCTTATACTGAAGATCAATAAAGAAGACTGTTGGATAAATTCATATGTTTTATCTATTTCCTCCTGTTGTTTATATTTGTGGTATATGTTGTGATGAGATAATGTCTTTATGAAATATTGATGTATTGATGCGCGACTTTACTAGATAAATTTTATTATTTGAACGCAATGCATGTTAAGCATTTACGCAAAGGTTATAATACTTTATGTTAAGTTTATCAAGCACTTAAGCAAATCTGTATGGATTCCGATCTGAGGCTAGTCTATGATGCGCGTAATTAAATAACCTAATTGTTAAAGGTCCGCACAAGGCGATCGTAGACCTTCGCGGAGGTCTAAAGGCCATTTGAGGGAAATTACAATGCTAAGGGCTTAGAGATCTACATAGAGGAACATCTACTACATAAAATGACATCAAAATGATGTTTGGATGTGGAAACTTGGTTCTGGCATCCCCCCATATTACTTCGGGTGAGAATTCAGTCCGCGCTATGTGAATTGATGCCGAAAGGGCCGTATTGTAGGGTTTTGTTTGGCACAACTAACTCTGAACCTGGGTCAAGACCCTCTAATCCAACACAAATGGAGGAGCTTCCTTCCCACTACTTATACCTACTACAAATGCATCCCATGATCTAGGTAGATCATTGAGTGATGTAGTCACAAGTACATTTTCAAAGATAGTTTCTCTAATTCTTGAGTTTGGTCCTTTATTTGAGAAATTATTACGAAATATGAAGCTATAGTGTCATCATTTTTCATTGTCATATCACAAAGTTCATTCTTTAGATTCATGGCTTGACCACCATTCTTGATAGTTAATAGATTGATTAGGACTTTGTATGTCTTCTTGGAAGTATCAATTTTTGCAAAGTAGTGAATAAGATTATCTCTCATGGAGTATACAATAAGAATCATGGCAATAATGTCATCCTCCTTGAACTTCTCCTTTCCTGCAACATTTATTGGTTCTACAACTTTTCCTATCACAATATCCAAAATCTTGTTCTTTTCAAGAATATGATCACTTCTAAGTTTCCAAGCTTTGAAGTTTGAGCCTCCTTCCATCTTTTTCTTAGATTTCATATAATAAGCCATGGATACAAATCAACAATAAGGACTTCAATAAGAGTGATCTCATATTATGGTTTTTTCAAGGGTGGTATTTGTGTTCCTTCCTTCACCAAAGCTCTGATATCATGTTGATTTTCTAAGTGCAATATAGAATTGCACAATATTTCTAAAATAATGATAATTACTTTTGATGTTGATCTTCTTTTAAATTATTCCAATATATCACTCAGTCATTATACTTCAAAAATTCAACCATACAAGAATAGTAGAATAGTAGAGATCACAATGCACAAAGCAAACACAAGATTTACCTTGGGAAAATACACCAAGAGAAAAAACCCAGTAGATTTTTCTAATAGACAAATTATTTTTCTCAACAAGAGACACACCTAGACCTATGGTCAAACCTAGTCAATCCATCCAAGCCAAGCCTCCCAATCTGATCTAGAATTTTAATCTACCTGATCTAACCCATAATTTCATCCCTCCTACCGTTATTAGTTACCCTAGAATTTCAGCCCTTACAACTGCCCAGAATTTTGGCCCCTTGCAACAAATTTTCCCAAGAAAACTATGAACTATAAGAGAGAGAATCTATCCACACGTGCGAGCTTGTGAGAGAGAGAAAGAGAGGTAATTTGACTTGTTTTTTGTCCTTCTTGATCTTTGTTGAGATGCCCATAAAATGTATTCTTGAGGAAGTACAAATTTGTGGTGGAGAAATGAAGTCAAAATGCCTTTATATAATGATCTCCTAGGTTTAATGGGTGTGTCCTTTTCCCTAGGCCGACTTGACAACTTTTGGAGCCAAAAATTGCAATTTAAAAAATTCAAATTTTCTTCTTTTAAAAGTCGCAATGGGACTTCAACTCAAAATAAATTTTCTTTTGACTCATTTAAAATATTCTTTACAATAATCAATACAAGTACATCAAGTGGCCAAATATACATCATGCAAACCAACCATATTTACAAATTCAACATTTTCATTACTACCTATGGCAAAAACCAAACTATCCCATGATTTTGGTAAAGAAAGTAACAGTTGGATACACTTATTTTCATCTAAAAGATTGATATCAAAAAATACTATCTAACTTGCCACAATATTGAAGGAGTTTAAATGCTTTATCCTTCATCCTTAGGTTATACAATGTTTTCAATGTGAATGATTTGCTTATCATGGACTTAGGCTAGTAAAAGCTCCTTAACTTGTTCCATAATGCCTTCATTGTAGTTTCTCTTGACATATTCAATGATATTAAATCTGAGAGACTCAATCGTATTATGCTCTTTGCCTTTTTATCCAACTTGGTGTAGTCTTCTATCCACATCCACGTTGGTGCAATACCCAAATTGACAACGATCCATTGATCTTTGTCCATATTCCATTTTGAGCTTTCATAGGTCAAAACTCTACCCATTTAATTTATCATTCTATATCTTTGAACTATTTCTTTTTTGTCCCAGATTGTGATATAAAGGTGACAAAAATGGTACTTACATGAACTTTCAACAATGCTCATGCTCCACCCCCTTTCTAAAGAAGAGACATCCATGCTCAAGCATACACATGCACACAATGAAAACATATGCATTATCACTTACAATGACTCTTCTGTGAGGATTAGGGAAGGGAGACACATTATGCATTTACATAGAGAGTGGATAACACATAAAACATTTAAAAATGCACAATGTATCTCCCCACCCTTTAGTAAAATGTATTCACACCATTAAGTAGCCTCCTACTCTCATCAAA
>APFE030989722.1:9351-30398 GCA_000404065.3 Pinus taeda
AATTTCATCAATCAATGAATCATTAAAAAAAATATCCAAAACAATTTCATCAAGCAATAAATCATTGCATTATAAAATACAATCTATAAACCTTTTGGGAACATTTTGCTAAAACATGGTCAAAAACCAACATATTTAACAATAATATGGACAATAAAATATTTTGATAAATTAAATAACATATTATCAAGCCTAAAAAATGTCACTAACAGAAAACTATAAAGCATGCAACTAATGGAAGTGACCACTTAAGGCCACCATAAGAAAATTAATCTATTAAGATCAAGATTAATGGGGAAAAATATCTACAAAGGACAAAGGAAAACCTATTTTAACTTTATTGTTTTATTAGCCTGGTTCAAGATGAACATTTCAAGATATCATGAAGAACATAGTTAGTTTTATTACATTAAGAAAACCCAAGCACATTCTATAACTTAGCAAGGAAGAGATGTATAACACCCATGTCAACGACACAACGCATGGCATTGAGTTACTTTTTTATATATAATTTAAACTCCTATCATAAACTCACAAATTTAGCATGAATGAAATGTTTAAAATCCATTTTTATAAAAACTAAATATAATTTTTCTTATAGAAAAAAATACCAAAAACTAAATATATTTTTTAAGAAAATAAAAAAATATTAAAACTAAATATATATTAAAAAAAAACTAAAACATAAGCAAACTATAATTTGAATTTGACACTCTTGTTCACTTTCGGAAACTCATATGGTGGAATGTGATCTCTTTATCCTCATCTTTAGCTTTTTCCTAAAAAATAAAAACATACAAAAGCGGGAAAGAGCCATAAAACATCAAGAAGCTTTTTGCTAAGCACAAAAGCATCTAAAAAGTGGAAAAGGCCATTTTTATATGAGGAAACATTATTCATCCAAAAGATTTTTCCCAAATTGAACTAATGAGGAATTTGGGAAATCTTCATAGCCTTCACTTTCCTATATATTGGAGGCTTGGCCATTGAAAAAATTATGGAAATTCTTGTATTGTCATGCTGCTGAAATCTATCTTGAGAGGGAGAGTTTTGGAGCTATGAGTTTGGGGGGGTGTTGTTGCAACTACATATGATTGTTGTAACTCTCCTCCAACTCTATTCATATAGATCCGTTGTTCTTCCTTCCATATGTTTCTATTCATTCTTTACTTCTTCTATTTAACTAATGGATATATGGAATTTTGGTTTGTATTTATTTATTCAATAATATTTATATGTTTCTGATAGTTTCGATTATCAAGATATTATGTTGTGAAGGTTGTTTTATTCTCTCTCTTATCTGTAGGACCAATCTTTGGAGCTAGCTAGGAGCGCTTCCTAGCTATACTAAAAACTCCAAGAAGACCTGCATGCGAGGACTCACAAGAATTCATTCTCTTTTTCTTAATCTATACTCTACATCTTGATCTACTAAGAATCCTAAGCCTTAGAACAACCTTTCTCTTAATTGGTTTGTCCTAGGTTTCCAAGATAAACTGAGACAATTTTATTTTCATCTAATCGTGCATTAAATCCTACATCAAACTGATATTTAGAAACTTTAATATACTTCACTATGTAAATGAACTTATTAAAATGAACCCATAGAAGGAGTCATAAATGGAAATAAAAGCAAAACTCTAAACAAGAAGCCAAAAGTGGATTTAACCATGTGTTGAGGGATTTTATCCCCTAAGGCTCTTGGGTGGAACCCTAGCAGACTGAAAGTTGTCTAAATCAAGAAACATGCACACGCACAGCCATTATGCTAGAAAAAGCTATTTCTAAGGTGAGAAGGACATACCTCAGGTCCTACGTTCTGGTAGTTCTTCAAGGGTCCAAACCCTTCTTCACGTCCCTTTCGCTCCTTTGCCCTGCAAAACCAACAATTCCAAAGAATGCAACAATATATGGACAAAGATTTACATGAAAATCATCTTTATGTTATACAAGAAAGGAGTTAGTTATAAACCTTTAAACATCCATTCATACATGAAATTCAAACATGAACATCATTAACATAAAGAAAGAAGCATATCGGGAACAAGACGTGTTTCTTTATTAGACAAATAGAATAGTACAGAAAAAGAGCAATATCACCTGAGCAACTTCTGCAGGCTCAAAGCTCAGCCTCCTTCTTGATCCGTCCCGCCTCAAGCCTCTAGTAGATCACCTTCCAATACTCACTCCAAGATGTCATAACTAAGGGATGAACATCAAATCACAAGGAAACAATGGTTTCTTGTACAAATGTTGGAAGTGCAGAAGGCACAAGGGTCTTCAGACCTGATCAGGGGGAAATCTCAGTACAATAACCTTTCTCTATTTTCTCTCCTCCCTTACGCCTTCCCTTTGGTGTCTTTTTATACCAATTCCAAAGTAGTTTTTTAGTTAGGAATTGGTTGGGAACAGTTGAGGCCACAGGCACTAATAGGTGATCAACAGGTAAAACCCGCGATCTCTGCCCAAAAATAAGGAGTTTTATATTTTTTAAAGTGTTTTAATACATATACGCGGGTTGGGTATATATGAAACCGTGTATACACGCGTTTAACTCAAGGCAATGTTGCGTACAGGGAATAAAACACTGTTTTCTAGATTTTGGACCAGGTCTGGAAGGAGGGGTTTCCCTAGGCCATGAGTGCAGCATCACAAACCATAACAGTGAGATTTAGAGCTATGACAAAGTCTGCTATAAGAGGTTGTCTTGAATTACTACAGGAGTTTCCTGTAGTATTACAAGAAGTTCTGAAAATCTATAGGAAAGGTAGTCCAATGGAAAAATTATGATGCAGGCTTGTTTTTAGATAGAAATAAAGGACATTGATGCCACCACATCTCAGCTAACATCCATCATGACCATGTCACTCTATGGCCACACCTTCCACTCATTTTGATACCTATTTACCCTCCAACAGAGAAAGGACACATACATTAAAAAAAAAAGGGTAGCTACAACAAACTATTTTGAAGTGAAAACAAGCTCCATGCATAACCTTCGACACCATGATTGAAAGAGGAGAAGCATAACTACAGACACAATGAAACTCCTCCAGATCTCAAAAGCAACAAAGGAGGTCATCACTTTCACATCATGAAGAAAACAACCCATCAAAAAATAAGATGAACAGGAAAGAAAAAGGCAGTCAAGAAGATGTACCTGAGTCATGAGAAGCACAACAACGTCAACTCAGCAGCAACATGCATGTCTCTCCCACAACGATCAGGTAGGTATAAGTATGCAATATTGTTGACCTCTTCTCTTGAGCATATTTTAGTTAGAAATTTGTTGTCAATGCATGAGAGATGAGGTTTTATAAGCTAAGGATGGGTCAACAGTCTTAGCTACCTTCAACTAGTTAATTGCAGCTCACTCCTTCATTCATGCAATGTGAAAATTCAAATTATGAAGGATAATGATTTCAAGGAATGAGTATATCTGTTAAAATAAGAAATTTGAACAAAGGCCAAGTCACCACAACACTCCAGACCCTCCATCCACTTCATATTCACTATATATCGATCACTCATCCATCTCGTTTAATAATTTCAAGAACAAACCCCTGAAAATTTCTTGAAAATGAAAACAAAGCAGCCTCTCCATTTTCACAAACCTAAATAATTTCTCATCACTCCCATACAATTAGAAGACTCTGAAGGAAGAAGGAATGACTACTACAGGAAGGCAGAATGATGCTACAAGATGGAAGAAATGAAAAAATGTGCTAAAACCCAAAATGATAATGCTTAAGAGAGACCTAATGAAAATAGATAACTCCAAGCCCATTAGGAAATCATCTAGGCCACAAAGAGAATAAGAATAAAACAAAAGGAAATAAGGCATTCACTGTCAAAACAGAACTCAAACTCCAGCGATGAAAAGAGGCTTTCCAATAGGTCTCTAATCTCTTTCCAGCTTTTGTCCAAGGCCTAAAAGATGTTATAGAAATGAGAGAAAGGAGTGGGAGTCAAGTTGAGGGCTTTTCATAGGCTCAGACTGTCATTTATGCTCAAAAATGGTTTCTTGTAGTTTTAACAGGGTTTCGTGTAGGTTTCCTATATTTTTGACAGGAATTACTACAGGATGTCCTAGTTCTCATCTAAAGCCATTTTAAAGGTTTCAGAGGTTTCCAAATGGTGGAACAAGGTAGAAAAATGTTGATGAGGTTGTAGAAGACATTGGAAAACTGAAAAATATTCAAGAACCATCTTGAATAAAGGGAAGAAGGGAAACTAATGGTCTTACAAAACAAGGATTTTGTTTTGCACAAATATGTTTTTGGGATTGTCCTTGCAGAAGTTACAGCCAAGATTCTTAATGCACAAGAGAAAGGACACGAGGGACATGAATGAGTCACAATGAGGTCACTAACTTGCTCAGAGGATGAGCAACACTTTCAACAAGGGGGTATGATGGGACTCTAAATTAAACATATATTAAGGAATATGACCATCCTTCATAACATTAAACCTCTCTTTTTGCATTAGATAATGTATTTTTAACTTTAATATATTCATTAGGAAGGTTTATGAATAATTTCATATTTGTGCCTAATATTATTTATTTTTGTGGAATATTGTGAGAATATTGGGCATATTATGAAGATTTGGAGGAGGAGATAATTTAGGGACTTGCTCCCTACTATTGGAGGATCACTATTAAATAACAAATCAACAAGATATTATATAATTGTGGAACACATTTTGGAACTCGAATGACTGAGAAAATCTAGGAATGTCTTCTGTTCCATTTAATGCAGATTCCTAGTATTGGGAACCAGATCCACTAATCAAGATATTTTGGTGGGGAAATCTTCATGCATTAATGGGGAATGCTTCTTAATCATTTTTCATAAGTACCAAGTCGAATTTTCCTCTACATAGAGATTTTCATTAGTGTCCCTGTGTAGAGAACTCGTATTTTCGTAGTTCCATTATATTTTCTTGCAGGGATGTAATTGTATTGATGAAAATAATGAAGATTGGCATCATGTTCAGCTTCTAAATATTGTTCTCTACCATATGTATCTTATTATCCTTGGGCTTGGCCATCCCAGGAGACTTAGATCCCTTTTGGATCATTTTATTTCCTCCTTTTCACTTCTTATTCACATGCATCTCATGTTTTTATTTCTTTCCAATTCCACATTTAGTATTAATGATTTCTTGTTGTAGGATTGGGTTAAATGGTTGATGTAAGCTCTTTTGTAGGATCACAAACATCATTTCAACATTAGAAAATATTTTGAAGGTCATAGTAATCCTTGAGCTACTTCGATTAGTTTTCTTATTCCCAAATCTAGATTTCGCGAACTCTATGGCAAAGAACAGTAAATTTCTGCTATTTTTTAGAGCATGCTAATGAGATTCAATCAAGTTGGTTCCACTTTCATTAGACCACAAAATCATTCTCAATCATAAAAACAATTACCCCATTGAAGTTTAACTTGATTAGGTTTGGCATTCTATATATTTACTAGCTCACTAATTCTCGAATTTCTAGATTTTCGACTAGTAATTTTCTGCTATTGTTTTAGCATGGCTTAACAAAGATATTTTTGAGTGATTCGACTTGCAATGGGGACCTAAGACATCCTAGTAAATAAAAAAAACTTGTCCCATCCAGATTGGTTTTGACTTTCTTGGTCATTCGATGAATTATAATTTCGTATAGTAAATCTGTAACATCCCGTAGTAAAACAGGGGATCCTATAGGAGAACTAGGAGATCCTGTAGGAGAACTAATACATCTTGTAGGAAACCCTATAGCGACCTGTTTTGAGCAAAAAATGAGAATATTCATAATTGAAGTTGGGATTAGGCCCCTACTTGACCTCCAAGCCATCAAAATCATTGTACTCCTCTTCATCCACACCTGTCTCCCCCGCCAAAGATCAAGGAAAGATTAGCATTTGCATTTATAAAGCAAAAAGATTAAAAACATGAGTTATTTTATATTTACTCATACACGTAGCAGTTAGTACTCTCTAGATCAGATTTCATGCTAAGATTAGTTAAAACATCACATGTGACAAATAGGGTTAAAATAGGGTTCTTTTGCAAGCAAAGTGTGTTAATAAGTAGATAGAGGATTTCATGTTACTTTACAAGCATTTCTAAATTCAGTCTTTCATTCCTACAAATAGGTATCATTTATTTTCTTTCATTACAACAAATGAAGGACACATTGTATGTTGCAAATATAGTGTTGATACCTCTTAAGTTTGTACGAACTCGAGGTTGATAATTAAAGTTGGTAGCCTTGGGAGTTTCAACATTCTTGTTCCAATACCAAGGCTCATCAGCATGCATGTGAAGAATTGTGAGACTACCAAAGATATGTTGGATAAGTTTGAGAATTTTTATCTTGGAGGAAAATTGCATTTTTCAGAAATGGAGAAAAATGTAAAGGATTATACTTTTATTGCAACAACTAATGAATGCTCCTCATAAGAAGATGATGGAACTAGTGATTGCAGTGGTGGATCAAGCATCAGTTTCACAAATGATGAGAAATCCAACATCAATATCGCACTAGAAACTAAGATTCAAAGGTTCAAGGCTGAAAATACAAATCGACAGATGTTGCTGCAAACGTTTGATGAAAATGAGTGTGCATTCAGTGAAGAAATTTCAAATCTAAAATTTTAGTTGCAAGAAGGAATGAAAATTGAGATTGGTATGAGGAAACAATACAAGGAGCTGGAGGAAAAATGCCAAAAATTGAAGCGCGAAGCAATTGCCACAAGAGAAGAAGTTGAGATACTCAGAGCTAGTGCTCAAGAATCTACAAGTAAATCAATAATTATTGGACCACCTAGTTGCAGAAAAAGTAATGAGATCCATGACCCGTGTAAGAAGTAGCAAAAGAAGAAAAGAATGTGCAAGAAGAGGAATACAATTGGAAAGTGTTATAATTGTGGAGTTGGTGGACACATAACAAGAATTTTCAGAAATGGAGAGATTAATATCTCTCATCAAAAGGAGAAGCCACATCAAGAATGCATGTAAATAAGATGTCCTTTCATCAGGTATAATAGTCCTTTTTATGCTTATTATTTTTCATGCAATGATTTTGGCCATATGGCTATTGACTACAGGGCACATGCAAGCAATAAAAAATGGTTTAACAGAAGACATCAACCTATTCCTCATTTCCTTGGTCACATTAGTTGTTTTGTATGTGACAATGTTGGTCATAAGGCCAAGGATTTCAAGATGCCCATTTGTTTCACGAGATCCATTCAGATAAAGAAGAATATGCAAGGCCAACCGCATAAGAATAATAAGGATGAACCAATGAAAGTTTGGAGGAGAAAAGAGAATCAATGGTCTCTCACCAAAAATTGTGGTCTAGATGGTCTCGGTGGTAGCATTTGGTTGCACTAGGGGTTGCATGCAAATTATTAATTGTGCAACCATATGAGAAAGAGTATGAAAATATATATATGAATTTCTAGAGATGCATGTACTTAAGGGGATTCCTTGAGGTTTGAAGTGTTATTTTTGTTTTTCTCATTTTCTATTCCAACATGTTTTTAGTTGAAGCATGCTTGTACATCTGTTGCTTATTTTGGAGCATCTATATGCTTTGGTTTATGTTGATGCTAATGATGATATGACAACCATACATTGTCTAGGTGTGATGAGGGATAACACATTCAAGGGTAGCAATTTTTCTTCGAAATGGATTTGGGATTTGTTGGAACTATGTTCATTATGTAGGATGATTTTTGTTGCTACTAGTACACATTACATGTTGGATGAGATAGTATGGTTTGCATGACATAGGTCGTATTTTGATGATGATAATAATGTTACATCATATTCATGTCATGAATATGTTTCTACCATGGAGATCAGATGATGTGTTGGAGATTATTCATCTAGATTATGCATATTCCTGTTTATGTTTTCATTTCTATACGAGTCATATATGTTGTTAATATGTATTTGGATGGATGAGAGATGATCATTTGTATTGCTTCTCATGTATTTTCGATGGATGATTTATGATTATTGCTGACCATATATAGAATATACAGGATTTTTTGGTCACTGATTTATTTGTTATGCCTCATTGATGATATTGCTCACCTATTATGAGGAGAAGTATTTTCTACTACTTATGATTGTTGGGTTGTGTTATATTCTTTCAACGACTAGCTCCCTTAGTTAACTAGGGGGTTAAAGGGGGGTGGAGCCCCCCCTTCGTTGTGTCGATTGCATAGTGGGGGGTTTGAGCGGGGTGGGTAGCCCCCTTTTGCAGGGTTCGAGGCAGTGCCTCAGGGAAACAATTTTTGGACCTATATTAGGTGGGGCAAACCTACTTATGGTTTTGTGCATGGTTTTTGCACATGGTTTTGGGCATGATGGTTTTCGGTCCACGGTATTGGATTCTTCAACATGTATATATATGTATTGTAACATTGAAATGAACATAATGAAAAATCAAGCTTGTATTCCCGGTTTTCGGATCCAGGGGAAAATCTCTGTGCATATGTGTTTTATGTGTTATTCTCTCCCATTGTTTATTTTATATTCTTAGAATTCGTATGCAGGTAGTTTCTGTACGGTGTTAAAACCTACATTTGGTATGAGAGGTGTTTTGGCTCCAACAGGACGCCTTTGTTGTTGAGGGGTTTTGCTCGGGCCTTTGGTAGACCCTGTTCAGTGGGAGATCTTTGGGATCAATTCTGGTGGTGAAACAAGATGGCGAGTAGTAGAAAGATAGAGATCGAGAAATTTAATGGTCAGAGTTTTTAGTTATGGAAACTCAAGATGGAGGATCTGTTGGTAGATATATATCAGCGGATCGCAGTAGATCTAGGCACTAAACCAATGTGAGTGTTCGATGAAAAATGGAAGAAGTTGGATTGGAAGGCAAAGAGCTCAATATGATTGTGTGTCTCAGATTTAGTATTGTTGAATGTGTTAGGGGAAGCTACAACTAAGGCTTTGTGGGTCATGTTAGGGACTTTGTACCAATCTAAGTCTCTGATGAATAAATTGTTCCTACGGAAAAAATTATATAACCTGAGGATGAAATATGGAGACTCAATGATAGAGGATATGAACACATTTAATACTCTGGAAAGTCAATTATTATCTATTGATATTAAAATTTTAGATGAAGATAAATGCATTAGTTTGTTATCTTATCTACTAGATTCATGGGATAGTCTGGTTATTGCAATAGGTAGTAATGCAATTGCCTTGTAGTTTGATGAAATAGTCTCATCCTTGCAAACAGAGGAGATGAGATAGAAAAATATGGAGAGCCAGAATGGTGATGCCTTGTGTGTATGAGAATGGTCCCAGAACAAAAAAAAAAATAAGTCATCAAGTGGGAGATCTAAATCTCCAAGAAAACCTGTAAAGGTAGTGCACTGGAAATGCGGAAAGGAAGGGCACTACAAAAGGGACTATAAATCTAAAGCACCTCACAAGGAAAAGGGATTTGATGATGCTCCTTATGCAGAGGTTAAAACCACCTCAGATGGATGTGGGGTTGTGTACCTGGCTTCTTCAAGTACACATGTACATCATGAGGCATGGTTGATTGACTCAGGTTTATACTTTCACTTTACTCCCCATAGAGAGTAGTTCTACGAGTATGGGAAATATGATGGTGGGGATGTATTCTTAGGGGATGATAGGAATGATAGAATCATTTATAGTGGAAAAGTAAAGTTGAATTTGCAAGGTGGAAGAGTTAGAACACTTCTAAGTACTCTTCATATTCCTGCATTGGCGACAAATATGATTTTTGTAAGAAAGCTAGATGATGCAGGTGTAAAAATAGTGTTTGAGAAAGATACTTGCAAGATGGTTCAGGGAGCACTGGAATTGATGTAAGGAGTTCAGATTGGAACTCTGTACAAGCTACAAGGTATTACTCTTATTAATGAGTGCAACAGTTCTGTGGTTCGTGAAAGTGGAGTAGAAAACCTAGTGGTCTTTGGAGAAAAGAACATGCTATGGAATCAAACGCTTGGACATATTGGAGAGAAGGTCATTTGAATACTTCATGGTAAAGGTATGGTAGAAGGTATGACTAATATCCCTATGGATTTTAATTTCTGGGAAAAATTTTTATATGGGAAGCAAAATCAGGTGAGTTTCCCCTCTCATGGTAAGAGGGCGAAACATATATTAGATCTTGTGCACAATGATGTGTTTGGACCTGTGAAGGTTCCATCACAAGGTAAGTCTGTGTACTATGTATCATTTATAGATGACTTCTTAAGGAATACATGGATATATTTCCTCAAGAAGAAATCTAAAGTCTTTGACAGGTTTAAAGAATTTAAGGCTCTGGTGGAAAACTAGACAGAGAAGAAGATAAAGGTGTTGAGGACATATAACGGTGGAGAGTTTTGCAGCAAAGAATTTGAAGAATTTTGTAAGAAGTGTGGTATAGCATGACAGAAGAATACTCCATACACACCTGAGAAAAATGGAGTTATAGAAAGAGTGAACAAGACGTTGATGGAAAAGACAAGAAGCATGCTCAGTGGTGTCGGGTTAGGACAAGAATTCTCGACAGAGGCGGTGAAGAGAACATGTTACCTTGTCAACAGATCACCTTCATCAACGTCGGAGGATAAGACTCCACAAGAGGTACGAAATCGTAATAAACCCTCTTTTTCACATCTGGTGAGCACCAGTATTGCAGCAATAATGCTACAACTCCTGGGGCTTTCTACTTTACTTTTATCAACCCGGTAGTTTGTAACAAACTTGGAAGCGATGGTGTTGTATGCATAAGTACTAGCTCTTATTACAGGGTATCACTTGGTCAGATGGTGCAAGTTCGCTAGGAGCTTAAGCTGGCTTCTATGAATTCTAAGAAGAATCTTTTAACTGTGACGAAAGAAAGCTAATTATACAGACGCTATTCTATTTGTAGAAAGCGAAGGAAAACTGAAATGTAACGCAAACCCTAGCAAATCCTAGCAAACCCTAATTTACCTATTAACCCTACTTTTGCAGGAAAAGAAATGGAAACTGATGAAATGAGTGCCATTGACTACTGAAAAGGTAAATTTCATTTCTTCAAGCTACTTCTATAAAGAAATGAGAAGAGAACATCCTTTTGTACTTTTGAGTGCTTTTATGGTAAATTATTATGCTTGTGATTTATTTGGTTGTGATTGTGCAGAGGTTTGGTGGTGAAGGAAGGTGGAGAGGGTATTTGTAGAGGTGAAGGAAGCTGTGGAGATGTCCTAAGAAGCTCGTAGTACCCTTCTGAAGACTTCCATAGTCATCGAACTTCGAAAAATCACTCACAGGAAATTCTACAAGAGGCTGTAGGGGATCTACAGGAGCATCTATAGGAGGATCTATAGGGGGAGTCTGAGAGCTATTTTTAGAGTTTTGAAGGTGGAAAAATGATGGGAAAGGGTAACTGAAAGCTAGATGAAGGTGTTGAGGTGTATGGAGCTTGTCAAGGAAGGTCAAGAGGGAACATGATGGTTGGATTTGTTCAAATGGCAAGAGAGAAGCTTATGGAGAAAAACGCAAAAATTAGGGCAGATTGGCAAAATGTTGCGAATGACTTCGGAAATATATGAAAATTTAGTTGGTGCTAGCTATTTTATGGATGTATGGTGAGCTATGGTGTCCTGCAAGATATCTACACATCTACTTACAAAAACTGATCAAAGAAATGACTAACTCTGCCATGAAAACAAAAATTTCTCTAGGTTGCCCTAATTTCTGAGCTACAAATAGAAAATGCTGAATGGAAAAGCATGCAGAGAGATCTATTGTAAAAGAACATGAAATGATCTAGGCAACTGAATCTGAATCAACATATCAATCTTTCCAAATCAAGTCATCACACTAGGAGTTGTATGGAAGAACAAAACTATGTTTTTGGTGGCAACAGAAGTGTCGTGACCTCAAATCATAGTTCCAGGAAGGGAGAAAGGAGATCAGGGGATACTGTTGGCCTTTTTGAATCTTATTCTATCAGTACAGTAACCTACTTGAGCAACTAAAACAAAAAACAACTATGAGAACCATCAAAAGCAACCTAATCTAACAAAGTAAAATGAATCTATGCAACAGAAATTAACTCATGAACTGAAGCAAAAACATATAAGTACACAGTAAGAGGTGTTAGGAAACTTGTGTTGGGCCCTAACCTAAGAGCATCAGCCCTCTGAAAGATATCAGTGTTGGCTCAAAAATTGTTTCATCTCCATTAACAAAAATAATAGTCACATTACATGAACTGTTCTCAAAAGGAACTCGAAAATAAGTAGACCAATGTGTTGCACAAAAGTGAAAAAATTCTACTAATGACTAGCTAACCTACTGAGACTCTAAGCCCCCTTATTTATATAAATTGAGTCCTCCAACAGTCCTCCTAAAATCAAGGAACTTAGCTTCCTAGAACTAGAGATAAACAACATTCCTTCTTTACTTGCTCGATTGCCTCTTGGAATGTGGACCTTTGTGCTCTGAGCTGCTGATGGAGGATTCAAGGAGAGTGGTCGTACATGAAGGAGAGACACCCCGTAAAAATCCTCTTCCCTATTTTCCTTGAGTTTTGGCTTCCATTTTCTCATAAATCCCTTGACTTTGTCCAAAATTGATCAAAAAATCTGCATAAAGCACACATTAGACTACGTGGCAAAATGACTAAACCAGTTCACTCTATTAGCATAAATATATTCAAAAACATGCAATCAAATAACGAGAATGGTGGAATAAGTCAAAATAAGAGGCAAAATGAGCCCATATAATTACCCATTTCTAGGCTTCATCATGAGGGTATTTGCATGTGATGCATATATACATGTTCGAAAGGAGTAAAGAACAAAGTTGGATAGTAAATTTGAAAAGTGCACCTTTATTCGGTATAAGGATGGTTTATAGAGTTATAAGCTTTGGAACCCAGTAACAAGGAAGGTTGTGTACAGTCAAGATGTGGTGTTCAGAGAGGTGAAAGACGTTATTAAACATGAAGTCCCATCAAAGGAACCTGTGAAGATAGAGTTTGAGCTAAATGAGGAAGAATGAGACTCTATAGCAGAAGAGAAATTAGAAGACGAAGGGCCACAAAATCTGGTTGTGAGAAGATGAGTTCGAGAAAGAAGGCAACCAGAAAGTTATAGTCCACATACTTTCTATTAAAATTTTGCTTTATCTATTATTGATGATGATCCCAGAACTATGAAGGAAGCATTAGATTCGGAGGATGGCAAACTCTGGAAAGAGGCCATGGTTGATGAAATGGTTACTTTTCACAAAATGAGTCTTGGGATCTGGTGGAGTTTCCAGCTAGAACGAAACCAATTAGCAACAAATGGGTGTTCAAGAATAAAACAAACGCAAAATGAAAGGTGGAGAAAAACAAATGTCAGTTTGTAGGAAAAGGTTATTCCGAGGTGCCGGGAATTGATTTTGGTGATATTTTTCTCCTGTTACCAAGATAGCTTCTATTAGATTACTTTTATCTATTGTTACTGCTTTTGATTTTGAGGTAGAACAGATGGATGTGAAGACAAAATTTCTTCATGGGGATCTTGGAAGAGGAGATCTACATGAAGAAACCTAAAGGCTTTCCAGTGAAGGGTAAAAAAGAATTGGTATGCAAGTTAAAGAAGTCTTTGTATGGGCTAAAATAGTCACCAAGGATGTGGTATCAGAATTTGATACATTTATACAGGGACTTGGCTTCACTAGAAGAAAAGAAGATCACTATGTGTATTTTAAATTAATTGGTGTCCGTGTTATTTATTTGGTATTGTTTGTGGATGATATGTTGCTGGTTGGAAATGAGAAATAAATGATCCAGGATTTGAACACCCAATTATCCTCGAAATTTGACATGAATGATCTTGGTGCTGCAAACTATATTTTGGCCATGGAAATTAAAAGAGATCAAGAAAAGGGGAAGCTCTGGTTAAATAGAGATCAGGAAAAGAGGAAGCTCTGGTTAAACTAGAGGAAATATGTTGAGACAATACTACAGAGGTTTCATAAGAAAGATAGTAAATCGGTGAAGGTTCCTATTCCTGTAGGTGTAAAGTTACTTGCTGAACAGTGTCCCCAAGCACAAGAAGAGGAAGAGTACATGTCCCATGTTTCATATGAAAGTGAAATGGGTAGCGGGATGTATGCAATGGTCTGTACTATACCAGACATTTCACATGCAGTGGGAGTATTGAGGAGGTTTATGTCAAAACCAAGGAAGGAGCATTGGACAGTAGTGAAGTGAGTTTTCAGGTATTTGTGTGGCGCTAGTGATTATGGTTTGTGCTACCAAGGAAGACTAGGATTAGACAGAGTTTTGGATATCTGTGGCTTTGTTGATGCAGACTGGGCTAGAGATCTGGATCAGAGAATATCTACAAGTGGGTATGTGTTTAACCTATTTGGAGGTGCAGTCAATTGGATGAGTAAGAAACAATCTGTACTGGCACTATCAACTACAGAGGCAGAATACATGGTGGCCACTCATGCAAGCAAGGAAGTTGTTTGGTTGTAGAGATTGTTTTCAAGTTGGGGTTAGCATAGGGAACTATAACGATAGACTGTGACAGTGAAAGTGCAATTTTCGTGGCAAAGAACACTGCTTATCATTCAAAGACAAAGCACATTGATCTTCAGTATCACTTTGTGAGTGATATGATAGAATAAACAAAGGTGTTGCTCGTAAACGTGGACACTTGGAAGAACATTGTAGATGCATTGACAAAATTTGTGAGCTCTAAGAAGTTCTCTTGGCATATAGAAACAATGGGCATTGCAGGGATGGATAAATCACTAAGCTTTCCTGTGGAAGGAAAAGAACAAGTTGAAGAATGTTGGGTTGTTATATATCCCTTCCATGACTAGTTCCCCTAGTTAATTGGGAGGTTTGAGCCCCCCCTTCGTTGGACTGATTGCATAGTGGGGGTTGACATGGGGTATGAAGGGGGTGGGTAGCCCCTCTCTACTGAGTCTGGGGCGACACCACGGGAAAAATTATTTTGGAGCCTATATTAGGTGGGGCGAACCTACCTATGGTTTTCACACATGGTTTTCGGTGCGATGGTTTTTTGTCCATGGTATTGGATGCTTCTGCATGTATATATATGTATTGTAACATTGAAAGGAACATAATGAAAAATCAAGCTAGTATTCCTAGTTTTGAGATCTAGGGGACAATCTCTGTGTATATGTGTTTTATATGTTATGCTCTCACATTGTTTATTTTATGTTCTTAGAATTCATATGCAGGTAGTTTCTATATGGGGTTAAAACCTACAATGATTGGTTGCAATGTTGGATGTTGTTGCTCGATTTTTCCACTCATGGAGAGATTTCACATAATTATATTGTTGTTGTTGCTATATATAATCCATTATCTTGATGACTGATAGGTTCATGATGATGTGGGTGTATTTGTTGTTGTCTATGACATATTCCTATGTTGTTGCTATCAGTTGAGTTTATTGTTGATGCACATGTGGTGTATGGTGTTTGTTGTTAGTGGATGTTATGATCTTCTTGTAGGATCTTCATTGTTGGGATGTGATGGGCAAGGGCTTGATTAGCCATGCACTAGAATATGTTTTGGATAGTGCTTCTATGTAGCTGCAACACATAGATGGAGTATGTCATTTCTCATGGAGGCCATATGTTTTGATGCCCATGCCATGTATTGCTTTATCTATTATTGATGATGATCCCAGAACTATGAAGGAAGCATTAGATTCGGAGGATGGCAAACTCTGGAAAGAGGCCATGGTTGATGAAATGGTTACTTTTCACAAAATGATTCTTGGGATCTGGTGGAGTTTCCAGCTAGAACGAAACCAATTAGCAACAAATGGGTGTTCAAGAATAAAACAAATGCAAAATGAAAGGTGGAGAAAACAAATGTCAGTTGGTAGGAAAAGGTTATTCCGAGTTGCCGGGAATTGATTTTGGTGATATTTTTTCTCCTGTTACCAAGATAGCTTCTATTAGATTACTTTTATCTATTGTTACTGCTTTTGATTTTGAGGTAGAACAGATGGATGTGAAGACAAAATTTCTTCATGGGGATCTTGGAAGAGGAGATCTACATGAAGAAACCTAAAGGCTTTCCAGTGAAGGGTAAAAAAGAATTGGTATGCAAGTTAAAGAAGTCTTTGTATGGGCTAAAATAGTCACCAAGGACGTGGTATCAGAATTTGATACATTTATACAAGGACTTGGCTTCACTAGAAGAAAAGAAGATCACTATGTGTATTTTAAATTAATTGGTGTCCGTGTTATTTATTTGGTATTGTTTGTGGATGATATGTTGCTAGTTGGAAATGAGAAATAAATGATCCAGGATTTGAAGACCCAATTATCCTCGAAATTTGACATGAATGATCTTGGTGCTGCAAACTATATTTTGGCCATGGAAATTAAAAGAGATCAAGAAAAGAGGAAGCTCTGGTTAAATAGAGATCAGGAAAAGAGGAAGCTCTGGTTAAACTAGAGGAAATATGTTGAGACAATACTACAGAGGTTTCATAAGAAAGATAGTAAATCGGTGAAGGTTCCTATTCCTGTAGGTGTAAAGTTACTTGCTGAACAGTGTCCCCAAGCACAAGAAGAGGAAGAGGACATGTCCCATGTTTCATATGAAAGTGAAATGGGTAGCGGGATGTATGCAATGGTCTGTACTATACCAGAAATTTCACATGCAGTGGGAGTATTGAGGAGGTTTATGTCAAAACCAAGGAAGGAGCATTGGACAGTAGTGAAGTGAGTTTTCAGGTATTTGTGTGGCGCTAGTGATTATGGTTTGTGCTACCAAGGAATACTAGGATTAGACAGAGTTTTGGATATCTGTGGCTTTGTTGATGCAGACTGGGCTAGAGATCTGGATCAGAGAATATCTACAAGTGGGTATGTGTTTAACCTATTTGGAGGTGTAGTCAATTGGATGAGTAAGAAACAATCTGTACTGGCACTATCAACTACAGAGGCAGAATACATGGTGGCCACTCATGCAAGCAAGGAAGTTGTTTGGTTGTAGAGATTGTTTTCAAGTTGGGGTTAGCATAGGGAGCTATAACGATAGACTGTGACAGTGAAAGTGCAATTTTCATGGCAAAGAACACTGCTTATCATTCAAAGACAAAGCACATTGATCTTCAATATCACTTTATGAGTGATATGATAGAAGAAAAAAAGGTGTTGCTCGTAAACATGGACACTTTGAAGAACATTGTAGATGCATTGACAAAATTTGTGAGCTCTAAGAAGTTCTCTTGGCATATAGAAACAATGGGCATTGCAGGGATGGATAAATGACTAAGCTTTCCTGTGGAAGGAAAAGAACAAGTTGAAGAATGTTGGGTTGTTATATATCGCTTCCATGACTAGTTCCCCTAGTTAATTGGGAGGTTTGGGACCCCCCTTCGTTGGACTGATTGCATAGTGGGGGTTGACATGGGGTTTGAAGGGGGTGGGTAGCCCCTCTCTACTGAGTCTGGGGCGGCAACCCGGGAAAAAATATTTTGGAGCCTATATTAGGTGGGGGAACCTACCTATGGTTTTCACACATGGTTTTGGGTGCGATGGTTTTTTGTGCATGGTATTGGATGCTTCTGCATGTATATATATGTATTGTAACATTGAAAGGAACATAATGAAAAATCAAGCTAGTATTCCTAGTTTTGGGATCTAGGGGACAATCTCTGTGTATATGTGTTTTATATGTTATGCTCTCACATTATTTATTTTATGTTCTTAGAATTCATATGCAGGTAGTTTCTATATGGGGTTAAAACCTACAATGGTTGGTTGCAATGTTGGATGTTGTTGCTCGATTTTTCCACTCATGGAGAGATTTCACATAATTCTATTGTTGTTGTTGCTATATATA
This sequence comes from Pinus taeda, assembly GCA_000404065.3. Taxonomy (NCBI): domain Eukaryota; kingdom Viridiplantae; phylum Streptophyta; class Pinopsida; order Pinales; family Pinaceae; genus Pinus; species Pinus taeda. The sequence goes on from APFE030989722.1 coordinate 27,218, forward strand.
ATCCATTATCTTGATGACTGATAGGTTCATGATGATGTGGGTGTATTTGGTGTTGTCTATGACATATTCCTATGTTGTTGCTATCAGTTGAGTTTATTGTTGATGCACATGTGGTGTATGGTGTTTGTTGTTAGTGGATGTTATGATCTTTTTGTAGGATCTTCATTGTTGGGATGTGATGGGAAAGGGCTTGATTGGCCATGCACTAGAATATGTTTTGGATAGTGCTTCTATGTAGCTGCTACACATAGATGGAGTATATCATTTCTCATGGAGGCCATATGTTTTGATGCCCATGCCATGTATTGCAACATATTGTTGCTTCCACATGGAGCATATGTTGATGCTCATTGTTCCCATGACCTCATGTTATTTCATGTTTTGGGGATTTATTGATGACAAAACCATTATGTGTGGATGTAGAAGTGATGTATTGTCATTATATATTTTGTTTCGGCACATTACTCATGGAGAGACCTATGGTGTCTAATATGTATGTTTGGATAGGGTCCCTAGGGTCAGTTTTTGGGGTTAGTTAACCCAAATTTTGTAATTTTTTGTAAAAATATGTAAAGTTTCCGCGAAATGTGGATGCGGAGCACACAACTATGTAGGAGTCAAAGGGGTATTATCCCCTTATTTGGATAAGTAAATAGATCAGTTTTGAAGTCCACAGACCATGGTATTATATTGGAAATGATATATATTTGAGTCATAGCGAGTCTAGAAGAGGTAATTGATAGTAGTGGATAACTTGGAGTCAAGATAGAGATTTTTTCAGCAAAGTGCTAAGGTAGGAAGGCTCTGCTTCCTGTACTCAGGAAAAAGGGGAAGGATCCTGTAGCTGAGTGTGAAGGAGGCCTTGGTAAGTCTGCAGTTGAGTGTGCAGACCCCTGCAGCTAATTGGACAGGGTAAAGGAGTGTGTAATCTAAACGTTGAATATTAATAAAGACTGATTCTAAAGAAATAATTTTCATCTGAGAATTATTTTCTATTCTATTTTTGTTATGATCTGTCACTTTATAATATGTTTTCTATGGAAAAATGTATAAATAATGCGAGAATCTAGTGAACCTAGCGTATTTATGCCTATCTTAAGTAATTATTTGTTTTCGCAAAGTTAAGGGTTAATTTTGTTATTATTTATGACGAATTGGATATATCTGCATGAAGACAGATCTAGAGTTATTGATTAGCGTGTGAAAGTAGATAGTCTGCTTCCTTAGAGTCTATAAAGACTAATTGCAGATGTTGGTGAAGGTCTAGAGGTTGTTTTACTCGAGTTACATTATCAAGCCATAGAATGCCAAAGGGTGAGTTTGTTGGCATTGCATTGTTGGCATTGATGTCAACAAAATTTTGTTGTTTCTTGTCATGTGTATGGTGATTCATGTTTGGTGATGGTATTGTTTAGATGGCATTGATGCCAACATACTTATGACTAGACCTAGTTGTCGTGATGAGTTGTGGTTGTTGACCTGGAGATGGATCCACATGTTGTGGTTGCAGATGTTGCTATTGCAGGATGATGGAGAGGTACTCCTCATGTTGTTTTGTAGCGTGGAGATGTTGTTGTTGTAGGAGTGATTTTTGCTATGGGTGTTGATGTTGTATTGTAACCTGGATATGCTGCTACTATAGGTGGTTGCAGTGTTGGTATAGATGCTACTTTTGTCTCTACATGTGTTAAAGCCATTACATTGTTGTTATATGTGTTTAGTTGTGGCTACTTGTGCTGGAGTTACTTCCACCAATGAAAAAGGTAGTTGTTTGACTTGATGTTGCTTATACTAAGGATAGGGATGTTGCTATAGGTGATCGAGATGTCCTTGTAGGTGTTAGATATGTTGAGGTTACTTCCTGAGGAGTTAGAGGAGTTGGTCTTGGTCGTAAATATGGCAGAATAGGTCTAGCATGTCATATACTTGTTCCTTTCATATTCATGAGTTTCATACTCTTTTTAGAGGCTTGGAGGAGTGTACACGAGTAAATTAATATGACATATCAAGTGGGAGAAGTTATAGACTGAAGGAAAAATGTTTTACTTCAGTTTTAGGCCAGTTGTTGTGTAAGCTGTTTGGGTAGAAGTGGGAGTTTTGGTTTGGATCTTTTGGGAAAAAGAGGATGAATCTCAAAATTTCAATACATGGGTTTTGTGCATAATAGACAAAATTAGCTTCCACATGAGCTGTTTGTCATAATTCGGTCCAGATGTAGAAAACATGAAGTTTGTCTACTCGAACAATGGTATAGAAGCCCGTGGGAGTGTTTGGAAGTATCGTGACACATGGATGACTAGGTCAAGGGAGCGTGCAAGGTTGTAGAGGCATGCAAAATGTGTTTTGCAAGCATCCACATAATTTTTCAAGTTTAGCTCTACATTCCTCACGTTGCTGAGCTCATGTTTAGCTTATGACGACTTCCTTAATAATAATTTTTTTATTTATGGCCAAAAACGTTCGTGGGACCTCCAGAAGTTTATCAAAGTTGAAAATATCAAAAATCCTAATGGACTTAGTAGTTGATTGGGTCAATGAGATAAATTCAGATAAAATCAAGCATGTGAACATGATTATTGAGCTCAATAGTTTTGAATAATTATTGAGTTAACCACTTGAGTTCATCTTAATATTGGAGATAGATCATTCTACAATTGTTGATTGTCTAGTGTGTGTTGAGTGAGTGAGAGTTTGAAGGAAATATTTCAAATTGTGTGAGCCATATTATGTAGATTTACTGAAAGAGTTTGCAGTTGTAGCAACATTGAGCTAAAGTACATTTCATCTATAACGATGTGTAATGGGTGTGGTTCTGATGTTAGATTGATGTAGTGAATTGAGGAATGTTATGTAACCAGCTCACAACAAGATAGAAAAGATAGTTGAACGACTTAGAATTAGCCTCTTCAAGGGGGAAACCTCCTTTATATTACACAAAAGAAAAATTCTTGGATGATACAAATGACAAGACCTCCTTTCTATATATAGGAGTCTAAGAGGTCATAATATAATTAGAGCTGACATAACAATAATAATGTAAGGGCACAATAATAACAACAATGGGCTTATATGGGGCACAATAATAACAATATGAGGACTACATGGGTACAACAATATAATAAGGGGTTGTACTAATAACAATAAGGGGTTACACTAGTAGTATAGGGGCCTAACATGCCCC
>APFE030989722.1:70093-81672 GCA_000404065.3 Pinus taeda
TGTTTCATTTCTTCTTCTTCTTCTTCATGTGCCATAATAGAGCTTTCTCCTTCCTTACTAGGTGTTTCCATTTTATTGCTTCGAGACATTTTGAAATCCAACAAAGATATCTATGCTTCACTATACCCTTTGAATAACCTCAAATTGATTTTTCAAACAAAAGTTACACAATTTTTAAACGCAATATACACCTTTTTCTTTATTTTAGGAGCTCGATCTTGAAACGATTGTAACTCTATAATTTTGGATCTCCAAGTTCTGAAACTTCTTCTTATTGTAGCGCTATGAGTCCTCTTTCCAGCAGCTCTTTCCAACACCATAAGTCAAATCGAGATTAGATTGCTCAAGAAAGTGTTTATGCCAAATATCTCACTTATACCTTCATTATGGACTCGTTTAGTAGGTGAATTTTATGGGATCATCATGACACTGTTTCAAACTTTGGCCATGAATTTTTTTACACGAAAAGCTACAATCTATGCACTTTCAACCACTTTTTATAGAATTGAAATCCAATGCCTAAAACAAAAGATATGATGATTTTCCCTAGGCTACCTGTTTGAGATAGAATTGTGGAGCCCCAAATAACCCTAACTTCCTTAGAGCATGCCTCTGAAAATATAGCGAGCCAAGATCTCACATTTTTACATGAAGTTCTCTACAATTTTCCAGCTCCACGAATGTAAAATTTTCAACTTTTCAAGCCGTGTAGAAGAAATGTTATGACGCGTTTACCTGGGTGAGATGTTTGACACATATTTTTGGAGCATGAAAGAACCCTAACTCCATGACACCATATCTTCAAAAGTATAGAGAAGCAAGATCTAAAATTTTTACACGAAGTTCTCTAAGATTTCAACTTCACGTGGTAAAAGAATTTATAGCAAAAATTCCACGATGACCCATTTGAAGAAGAAAAAACCTAGAATCCAAGGCTCTCATACCAAATGTTATGCAACAAGCTAACGAAAAATAAGAAGAGATAGATCAACGACTTCAAAATTAGCCTCTTCGAGGGCATCACCTCCTTTACATTACACAAATGAATAATTCTTGGATGATTCAAATGAAAGAATCTCATTTCTATATATAGGAGTCTAAGGGGTCACAATATAATCAGAGTCGACATAATAATAATAATGTAACAACACAACAATAAGAATAGTGGGCCTCTATGGGGCACAATAATAACAATATGAGGACTGCATGGGAACAAAAAAAAAATAAGGGGGCTACACTCACAATAACGATGATGGAATACACTAGTGTTATAGGTGACTAATAAATTCCCTTTAATTCAATTTTTTTTCCTTCCCAAGAAAATTTTTAGAAAATTTCTTGAAAATGAAAAGCTATCATCCCCAAATATTGTAACCATTGGACTCTTAATACATCATCGAAAAAACCCATTGGAATGGAAAGCATTGGATTAGTCAATACATATTCCCCCATGGTTAGATTGATATTATGGCACTTCCGTGTGTAATTTATAGTCCTCCATTTGCAACCATCACTTCACACTTCATACTAGATATATAAAGTAATTCAAATCCTTGGCTATCCTATAATGAATAAAATTATGGCTACTCCCAAAATTGATTAGCACTATTGTCTTTGTTCTTGATATACCTTTCGATTTTTAGAGTTTGAGGAGTCGTAGTTCCTACCAATACACTACAACATATGGTTGGATTCATTTCTTCTTTCTTTGGGGTCGGTTCCTCATGTATATCCTTTTATTTAATGTTTCTTTTTGCTTTTATTCCTTCTCTTCACAACCAATGTAAAATAATTTATTCTCAACACACATATGAACTTTAGTGTATTTTATATCACAACTCTATAAATTCCTTTTTCTCCTTTTTCTTCCATTTGTTGTGGCGTCAATCTTGTAGGTTGTGGGAGGCTAGGAGCAGCATCACTCTCATCTTTATAGTTGTTTGTGGTACACTTCCTTGTTGCCATAATTTTTCTTTCAGCTTTTCTTGCCACCTTGAATTCCTTCTCCAATGAATTAGGTTCCTGAAGGAGAACCTCATTTTGGCTATTATCCTTTAAATTCCTTTAGAATACATTAATCCGATGCTCTTGTGGAATTTCATTTACCTTGATATTCAATCTTTCGATAATGTACTATGCCATTGAACCCTTCTATTTCAGATTTATCAATTGGCCAATGAAGGTGTTTCTCTTTGTATCGTCATAATGTGCTACCAATTCTTCCATAAAATTTTCCAAGTGAAAATTTATTTATGAGAATAAATCCATCATACCACACAAACTATTTTTGTTATAAATATAAAGATGAAATTCGTACCTTTTGTATGTGTGGAACATCATGTAAATCAAAGTATTGTTTGATGTGTAGTATACATGTTAATGAATACTTTCCATAAAACATCCTTATATCAATATTTGGAATATGGTTTATTCTCATCCCTTGGTTAGTAGTTTTAAAATCATGATTCACACTACTTTTTTTCTTGTCAAGAGTTTCATGGACTACCTTGTCACTACTAAGAAGCCTTTCATGTATGAAATTTATCAAAATTTCCATCTACGGTTTCAAACCTTCCATGTCTCTTTTTATTTTTTCTTATAAATCATCCATCCCTCCCAATTAGTTTTTGGGTGCTCTTTGTGAGAGTTAAATTTGTTGCACTTGGTCCTATAACTTGTATATATCTTGTTGCATTTCTTCTTGTTTATGCATCATAATATAAATTTCTTGTTGCTTATAGGTATATCCATTTTTCTGTTTCGAGGAACATTGGAACTAAATAATGATATATATGGTTCATTATGCCCTTTGAATCACTTCAAACTTACTTTTCAAACAAAAAATTATGTAATTTTTAAAAAATACACACTTTTTTTCTCCTTTTCTCAAGTTTGATTATGAAAGTGTTGTATCTACGTAATTTCAGTGATCCATGATCTGAAATTTATTCATTGAGTATCCTTCTTAGCCTTATTTCCAATGAGATAAGTGAGAATGAGATCAGATTTTTCAAGGTAAAATTGTTCCCAATCTCGCATGATGATATGATTATGGACTCATTGAGTATAGAAAACATGTACGAAATTACATGTGTGAGTGTTTCAACATTTGGCCCTAAAAATAATACATGAAAAGATACAAACTACACTCTATGCACTTTAAGTAACCTTTTATAAAATTCATATCCAATGCTTTTAGAGAAATTTATGACGATTTTCCCTAGGTCACATGTTTGATAATCAATTTTGTAGCATGCAAAAACCCTAACTTATTCCGACCATATCTCATAAAATATAGTGAACAAATATCTAAAAAAATTTACACAAATTTCACCAAGATTTCGTCCGCATAGTAAAAATTTCAGATTCTTAAGCCTCTTTTATAAAAATTATAGAGAAAATTCCAAGATGGCTTCTTTGAAGCACTCAAACCCTACAATCCAATTGATACAAAATATTATTCAACTCGATGAAAAAAATGGAAGAAAAGATAGATCAATGAGTTGAAAATAAACCTCTTCAGCGGGAAACATTATTTACATCACATAAATGGAAAATTCATGGATGATGCAAATGACAAGGCCTCATTGGCATATATAAGAGTCTAAGGGATCACAATATAAGCAAAGCTTACGTAACAATAATAATGTAAGGTCTCAACAATAACGATAATGGGACTACACTAGAATTATAGGGATCTAACATTCAATATAATTAGATATTAGTGCAAGTTTTACAATTTGGAATATGTTTTTGTGAAAATCAAGTATTTTATTTAATGTCCTCTTCATACTTTCACAATTCCATGAAGAAATGTTACGAATGAGTATAGCAATACATGTTGATGACATTTTATTATTGTAAATTTTTATGTTGTCTTATTTTGTATGACAATGAGTCTCATATTCATATATAATAAAATGAAATTCTTATTGGTTGCATTATAGTCCAATATTGTAAAACATTGTATCATTGATTAATTAATATATGAATGATTTAAATGGTTAAAAATAAAAAAGGTATAATCCATTTAGAAACACATTAATAACATCATTATATCAAAATACAAAAGTTTAAATATAAAAATCAATATGTTATATGAAATATTTAATTTTGAGATGATTTATTGATTTAATTTTATTTTTTTTAAAACAATCCGTTAAAACATCCATCCATGCATAATCATTTCTTTTGAACTCATTTAACGGTAAGTGCCTTAAAAAACACCATGGTGCATTGTTATGATTAATAAGTATAGGTTCATATTATTTGGCATATTGTAATGTAATGGTGTTAAAATTGTGAAATTTGAGATGGTATATATTTATTGCTTTAAAATATTTCAGTTTATTTATGAAAATACCCAACATATATTTAAATATCTCACACATTAGTGTTGTAAATATTTTTTTTAGCCTTTATGATTTAGATAAAATATACCAATGTAGAGTAATAAATAATGACTCCAACATCTCATTGTAAATGTTCAAATCTTCATATCCATCTATTGCACATGGTAATATAAGCACTAGTGCATAACAATTATATAGCACCCATTTTATATTTATATTTAAGAGATACTTTGGTTAATATATTATTGTTTGAAGACATCAAATACCAAAGATATAGTTATTTACCTCATGCGATAATGAAACTTGTTATCGATATTATTTATTATTAGATTATATGATATTTTATTAGGATGTTACTAGATGATGATATATGTTGAAGTTAGAATAATCTATAATGCATAAATTTTATGATGATTAATCTTTTATGATCATATATTATTAATGATATCCTATTAGTGTGACAAGGGACCATGATGGTAAACAACAAAAAAGATTGAGCACTATTTTTGGTTTGTTTTTTGAGTAATGTGAATTGAAATTTGAATTATCATTGATGAATATATTTATAAATATTGACTACTTCAATAGTGGATATAGGCATAAGGTTTGTGCTTGTTTAATGATTTATTGATGGGTAATGGAGTTGTATGAAGGAATTTGGATTATTTTGGAGAGATGGAATAACATCCCTTATTCTAATGAGTAGCATTTTAATTGTGACTTGTGTTAGAAAAGCACTAGGCACTTCCACCTTGAAGTTTCACAATGTTGGGAGGCTTAGACTACAAATTATATGAAAGTATAACTAAGGGGCACATAGGAAAATAAACACATTAATCCTTAGTCACCATTCCTAGAGTTAACAATTGTATCCATGATTGAAAGGATATTCCCTCAAAACTAATCAAAGGTACTTGAAGGGAAAACATTGTGACACCCTTGGAATTATGTGAAGTAATTCTTCAATGGAATTAATGATTTGAAACCCTTAGCATCAAGAAAAAGGAAAAAAAAATAGGACTTAAATTAAATGTCTAAAGATACAAATATACATGTAAAGATGAAAGTGAACCTCAATTATTTCATTAATCTAATAATTTTTAGGAGCCTAGGAAAAATAAATGATGTTAGTAAGATAATATCTAAGAGAAATCAAATGAATGAGATAAAAGAAACAATTTAAATATTCTAATAATCATGTAAAACATACTGAAGGCATCTTTCTAGGTAGAAGCAATTATAGACTTATACTAGGGGTTAAGTCTTAAAAATGGAGTGTGCATGATATTAATATAAATTAATTAATTAATAAGAAATATTATTTTCAAGAAAGTTGTCTATGGTGAATCCATACAAATGGAATCTCAACCTAAATTTGAATTTAGGGATAAAGAAGAAGTCAAAAACATAAATTGACACTTACATAGCTAACTCAAGTTAAAAAAAACTAATGAGCAACCCAATAAGAGAAGTGAAAGGGGATCAAAGGATAACTAATAAAAAAATGTAAGAAACTTGTCATGAGTGAGGGAAAATAGTCTTTTTAAATAAAATAAGAAAATTAATTCATGAGCTCATACATAAAAACTTGATACTTGGCTAGGTAGGAATTTAAAAAAAAAAAATTGTTAGTTTTTAATGCAAATCAAGTGACACTATAAAAAACTATTATAAAAGGATTACTAAACTAAGAGAAATGGATCTTATGCACCCTAAATTCTTGATGAATGTCCTAATGCAGAAATTTCTATTGAGTGGTTAGTTTGAGCATTGTTGAGAACCTTGTGAGTGATCAATTATGCTAAGGAACCTCTTTAACTTAGCTCCGCTATGTCATATTTGACTGTTTTCATCCATATCCTTATACATCCTTAGATGAATACACTAGAAGTAGGCAAGGTGGTTCATGAGGGAGTTAGCAACTTTCAATCAAGTTATGGAAATTAACAAATGAGGATGGCTCATAAACTTTAATATATACTTTACAAAAACATGACACTACAACAAAGGAGTCAATCAAGGAATTAAAACTACTTGGAGTACAATATTTCTAGAGTTATTGGTTAATTGAATTTTTTAAGATGCAATGTGGTCATATGTAGTATGTAAATAGATGATGAGTTATTAATTTCTAGGGTATTTAAAGACAAAGTGAAGATAAATAGTTAATTTTATATTTACATATAATATATGATTTAAAGAAGTATTATAGTATAGGTTGTTGTATATTAATTATTCTTTTATTTTATTCAAAATATTTAAACTATCATTGTTATAATAGTTAATATTTATTCATTGATTATTAAATTTAAACTAATTATTTTTTACTATAGTCACTCTTGAAAGTATTAATTGAATAAACAAAAATACTGTGCGCTACATTACAAGTTATATGATACATAGTAGATAAAGAGCATGAAAAAACCCATGTGCGTTCATATACTTAGAGCCCCAAAACAAGGGATATAGTCAAATTTACTCAAATATCCCTAACACTTATATCTTATTCATTAAAAAATAACTCTTAGAGAAATTATCAATAAACAAACAAAATAAACAAAATAAGTTAAATCTTAAGGGAAAAAAAATACCCAGCAGATGTATACCCATAAATACATTCTTCATTAAGCAAATAAAATAAGAAATCTCAATTATTGTTGAATTGTCCCTTCTTATTTTTTTCCATGCAACAACAATTTTAAAGCAAAAAATGCATTGTTGAAGATACCCAATCAAGAATCCCAATTGATTTATACAAATATTTACTAGCAAAGCATGTGTGTAAGCTGTATCACTTTACAACTAGGATAAAATACAATCAACCTATATTAATGAAACTCCAATTCAAAAATGGAACGTGGATTTGGAACGTGGAGTATCCAAATCGACTGTATTGGAAAAACATGTATGTAGGATCAGGTTTTGTGTTTAATGAGGGTCTCTACAACATGTATGTAGGATCAGGTTTTGTGTTTAATGAGGGTCTCTACTGGGTTGTCTAAGATCTCCGTTTGATTTGTTTGTTCTGGTTCCTTAGTTCCTTTTTGGTTCATGGGCTTTTAATATTTTCAGTTATCTTGTTTTTATTATCTCGTTAAAACAGTGAGTTTTTTTTGTTATATCTGTGGGTTATCTGTGTTGTTTTTGTTTTCTCCTGGTTTTGAGGTTTGAAGATTTTTGTTAAAACAGAGAGTTTTTTTGTTATATCTGTGGGTTATCTTTGTAGTTTTTGTTTTCTCCTGGTTTTGAGGTTTGAAGATTTCTAGGCAACAATAGGATCTACCATTAATAAAAATGATAGGTTTTTTCTTTAAAAAATACATATATATCTAAACTTTGAAACGCAACAAGTAATTTGTTTTGCATTACAGATTAACTCCAAGAATATTAAAACATTTGGTATTATACTTCTTGATCGTAGCTTATCTCTTTTAAATTACATTAACTGTGGAGTAAAGAGCACTAGAAATTATGCCAATTGCTATTAAAAACATTTATCAACCAAATGATACATAAGTTTAACTAATTCAATCACAGCTGAATATTGAAATAAAAATAAAACGATGCTACATTAATTATACTATCATATCTATTATTGTGGTGAGATCAACTCTTCAAAGACTAAATAAAATTCGTTATATTTGAATGAGAAATAATCTTGATGTTAGAAATAGATGTAGCTTAGATTATCCATTAGTAATATTTCGGAGCCATAGCTTTATCACTAATATGAATTATAGGACAATGTCTGTAAACATATTCATATTTATATATAATGTATGTGTGGACATTGAAAAAAATCTAATTCTATAATAAATTGTTGGGACAATGATAACACTAATTAGGATCTCCGAAGGAACTCACAGATTCCAGAACCGTTAAATATGAAATGTTTAATTTACTTCAATCATGTATATTCAAAAATTATTGAACCTTGGCTTTATGGAATAAAATTAACTATTATTAAAGATTCTTCTTCAACGACTTTCCTTTAAAATGTATCAAAATCAATGTGAGCTGCTAATATAGTATTTATCCTTAAATTATCTTTATATATAAACACACTCAATAGGAGTAATGGTACTATTGGGCAATGAGAAAGGACAGAAAAATCAGCAACATCTCACTGATTGGGCAACCAAGAAAAAGCGAACTGTTTTGGAAACATCCAAGAATAAAAAGGGAAACATTTGAAAAAGGGAAACATTTGAAAAAGGGAAACATCTAAAATATATGGGTTTTAGCTAATTACGCAGTTTTGTTTTCTTTTTATCTTTTTGGTAATAAGGAGAATGAGGGCGTTGTTTTTAAAAAAGGGCTATCTCTTCTTCCTGAATAATATATAGTGACATTGTTTTGCGTACTCCGTATTCCAATCTTTGTGACTACAGGCTCACCTGTAACTTCTGTTTATTTTATTAATCTTCAGATGTGCTCTTTATCAATTAGCCTTTGTGTCTACAGTCTGTTTTGTAGTTTTCCCTATTTATTTTTATTTTTCAGATCTGCAAGGAGATCAATTGGTATAAGAGCGTAAGATCTTGGAAGACATCCACCTGTTCGAAGAATTTTTTTTAGGGGTCATACATTTCACGCCATTCAGTGGATGAAAATCATGCCGCCCCGTCAAGAGCGTCCAGAGCAGCCAGAGCACTCCCAGGCAGCCTCGCCACTGAATGATTTATCTAGGGCACTTCAAGAGCTAATTAGGCTGCAACAACAACAACGCCCTCCAGGGCCAATGCAGCTTGATGCACGCTTTCAACTACCCAAATTCTCAGGGAAAATGAATGGTGAGACTGTTGATTCTTGGATCTGCAGCCTCTCCAACTATTTTCGAACCTGTCCAACAATGACCGAAGAGATGAAACTTCAAATCGCCAGTCTACAATTGGAAGGCCTAGCACAAACATGGTGGGATACTCATCTTGAGAATATGTCCTTGGTTGTGGAACTTGGAGAACAAGCCGAGACCAAATTGAGGCCTATCACATCTTGGAATCTCTTTTGTGAGGCCTTACGTGAACGCTTCTATCCTCCAGGATATATACAAAATCTCCTTGCCAAATGGTTGCAGCTTCGACAACTACCCAATCAATCAATGCAAGCCTACATTGATGTCTTCTGCAAGTTGCGCATTCAACTCCATATATCTGATCTAGACGAGGTACTAATTATCAAATTTAATTCTGGTTTGCTAATGCTTCTTCATCGTGAAGTTGAGTTGTTTGATAGTGCTTCATTAGATAAGGCCTTTATTCGGGCCCTGGCGGTGGAACGCAAAGTGGGTACTAGAATCCGATATCCTCAAGCTAGAAATGGTCCATCTTCCTTTGATTCTTCTAATGTCGCCTCTGCCTCATCACCCACACCTCACCGCACCCCTTGGTCTACATTTCACAAGACCAACTCACATGCGTCTGCAGATTGTCGAGTATTGAAAAATCTCCGCCCCCAGAAAACTCTTTTTACAGAGGTCGAACAACCAAAGGCCACTACCCCACTTGCAGTTGTTTCTCTCGAAAATCTGACTGATGTGGACCCCTCTCTCATCCTCATGGCTGCTAATGCCCCAAATACCTCTGTTACGCCTTTGTTTACCCATAATTGTCAAATCAAACATTAGTTGGCCACGCTTATTCTTGACAATGGGAGTCAAAAGAATCTTGTGTCACAAGACTTAGTTGCACGCCTGTGCCTTCCCACCACTCCTCATCCCCACCCGTATCAGCTCGGTTGGGTCAGAAAGGACTGTCCTCGTCTTACCATCTCACAATGTTGTGCTGTCACCTTTGCTATTGGACCTTTCCGAGATACTGTGGTATGTGATGTTTCTCCTCTCAATTGTGCTGATTTATTGCTAGGAATTCCCTATCAAGAGGCTCGACATGCTGTTTATCATGCTACAAATCACCAATAGCACTTGCAGCACGAGGGGCGCACCTATGTGCTCACATCCTCAGCTAGCACATCAACCCAACCTTCCATTGGCAAAGCTCCCTTTATCAGAGTCAATTTAAACCAAGATGTTTCTTTGTGTTTGGTTCGCCCTGTCAAGCTAGACAACCTCACCCATCCAGTCCCTCCTTCAATGGCTCGTCTTCTCCATGAATTTGCAGATATCTTCACCCAATCCACAGGGCTGCATCCAACACGCTCTGTTGAACACCACATTGATCTTATTCCTGGCGCTTCCTTACCCAATACCCCATCTTATCGCCTTACTCCTCGAGAGGCAACAGAGATCGAACGCCAAATTGAAGAATTGTTGACATCCGGTCATATTCAGCCGTCATCCTCGCCCTGTGCATCTCCAACTTTTATTATTCCCAAAAAAGATACTTCTAAATGGCGCCTTGTGACAGAATGTCGAGCCCTTAATAAAGCCACTGTTAAAAACCGCTACCCCCTTCCCCGTATTAAGGATTTCTTGGACCATTTACACGGGGCTTGTTTCTTCACAAAGATGGATTTAACTGTAGGCTACCATCAAGTTCGCATGCATGCAGCCGACACATGGAAAACTGCTTTTAAAACAAAGTTTGGGCTATTTGAATGGTTGGTCATGCCATTTGGATTGACCAACGCACCGACCACCTTTATGAGATTGATTAATGATATTTTCAGGGCACATTTGGGTAAGTTTGTGGTCATATACCTTGATGACATTTTAGTATTCATCAAATCTTGGGAAGACCATCTTCAGCATGTTCGCACCATACTTGAGTTATTGCGAGCACATCACCTTCAGGTCAAAGAAAAGAAATCCTATTTTGGACAAACATCAGTTCAATATTTGGGATTTATTATTGACAACAAATGGGTTTGCCCAGATCCCTCGCGTGCACAAGCCTTGGTGCAATGGCCAACCCCTTCCTCTGCACATGATCTCAAGAGCTTCATGGGAGGTATTAATTTCTATAGAAAGTTTGTCTCTCATTTTTCACAGTTGGCTCGCCCTTTGCACCAGTTGTCTCATCAAGCAAAGTTTATTTGGGATGCCGAATATGAGCAACATTTTGCTCAACTCAAGAGCGCCTTATGCTCTGCTCCTGTTCTTCGCTTGCCAGATATGAATCAACCATTTGAGATAGAAACTGATGCCTCTGAATTCGCCATTGGAGCTGTTCTTAAACAGGGAGGCCACCATGTGGCATACCATTCTGAGGCACTTGTGGATGCTAAGCTCATGTACAACACTTATGACAAGGAATTCTACAGTTTAGT
>APFE030989732.1:0-10874 GCA_000404065.3 Pinus taeda
CTGTATCCAATGAAAAGACATTTCTCCCCTTTGCTATCCAACTTCCTCCTTAGCTGATCTGGAATGTGTGCATAAGCCACACATCCAAAAACTTTCATGTGGGTGACTCCTTGCTTTCTCCCACTCCATGATTCTTTCAGCACTCTGTTCATCACTACTTTTGTAGGACACCTATTCAAAATATATGCTGCACAATTTACAGCTTCAGCCCAATAATCATTTGGCAAATGCTTTGCCTTCAACATGCTCTTCGCCATATCCATGATTGTTCTATTCTTCCTTTCAGCAACTCCATTTTGTTGCGGGGTCTACCTTGCTGGAAATTGCTTATGAATTCCATTTTCTCTACAAAACTGTAGGAATTCCTTGGAGATATACTCACCTCCTCTATCAGCTCTTAGAACTTTGATATGCAACCCACTTTGATTTTCTACAAGTGCTTTGAAATTTCGAAATTTTTCAAACACTTCACTTTTGTTCTTTAGAAAATAAACCCAATTTTTTCTAGTAAAATCATCAATGAATGTTAGAAAATATTGGCTGCCTGCTAGTGATGGAGTTTGCATTGATCCACATACATCTGAGTGAACAATCTCTAAGGGTGCTTTTGCCCTTATGCTTTTCCCTGATGGAAAACGTTCTGCGTTGTTTCCCCAAAATACAACCTTTACAAAGGCTGTCTGGTTTCTCTATCGATGGTAATCCTCTTACCATTCCTTTTATACTCAACACATTAAGACCTCTAAAGTTGAGATGTCCAAATCTCAAGTGCCACAACCAATTTTCATCCTTTGGTATGCTTTGGAAAGACTCTTGGGTAACTGCTGCAATTACTTCTTTGTTTTTCAAATCTTCCTTTATTTTGAGAGGGAACATCCTGTTCCTTGTCATCTTCACTTCAGCAATACATCTTTTGTTGGGTGCTCTATCCATGATGGTGCATACATCATTCACAAAGAAAACATTGTACCCCTTTTGAACACGCTGCCCAATGCTTAAGAGGTTACATTTCATTCCAATAACATAATAGACATGTTCTATGGTTTTGTTTTCACCTTTGTTTGTAAATATTTTAACTTCTCATTTTCCCATAACAGAAATTTTACTATCAGTCCCAAGTGTGACTTGTGATTTCACATTTTGATCTAAAGCAGAAAACAGGGCTATGTTTCCTGTCATATGGTTGCTGCAACCGGAGTCTAGAAATCATATATCATCACTGTTTTTTTCAGCCATGTTACAAGCTATCAACACATTGTCTTGGCTCATATTTTCTCTAGTGATATTTGCACTAGATCTATTATTCATATCATGCCACTTCTTCCTACATTCATTGGCATAATGCCCATATTTTTTACAATAATAACATTGGACATTGGATTTTTCATACCTTTGTCCTTGAGCATGATGCTGTCCACTTTGTTGACTGTTGCCTTGGCCTTGGTTATGATTTGGATTGTTATCTCTTCCTTGAGCATTTGCTGGATGGTTTCTTCCACCTCTGTTTTGGCTTCTGCCTCTTCCTCTCTTATTTCCTCTGCCTTGACCTCTTCCTCTTCCAAAGGACATCTGGGTCTTGAAGGCTTGTTCTAGAGATGAGTTTTCATTTCTACTCAACCTCTGCTCAGGTGTTAGTAGTGATGCATGAAGTTCATCAACTGAAAAGTTTGAGAGATATTTTGTCTCTTCTATGGTGGTGACAATCACATCAAATTTTGAGGGTAGGATCCTCAACAGTTTCTCCACAATCCTCCTTTCTCCAAGAATTTCTCCATGAGTCCTTATCTGTGTGACCAGTCCAATTACATGTGTGAAGAATGAGTCAATATTGTCTAACTCCTTCCTGCAAAGATTCCCAAAATCTTTCCTCAACAATTGTAGTTTTGTTGTCTTCACTTTCTCCATGCCTTGATAGGTTGTCTTGAGAGTTTTCCATGCTTCTTTGGATGTCTTGGCTGTTGCTATCCTTGGAAACACACTCTCATGCACTGCTTGATACAAAAATACGAGGGCTTTGGAATCCTTCTTCCTATTGCTCTTCAATAGATCTTTCTCTGTCTGAGTTAATCTGTTAAACTCATTTTCATCTGCTGGTTCTTCAAACCCATATTCAACTAATTCCCATAAATCTTGAGAAGCAAACAGGGCTCTCATGGTTATTTCCCAATAGTCATAGTTTTTCCCATTAAACTATGGGAGTTGAGTGTTAAACATACCCATGCTAGTGCTGGTGCTGGCCATTCTAGCACTCTTAACTATGCTTCAAATATTTGACTGTGTTTTTTAAAATAAGTCGTTGTTTCTTCAGCAGCAACACAAAAAAAAAACTTGAGAAATAACTGGATCCTTTCTTGACTGAGTCTTCACTTTGCTAGAGAAGTTGTTGTAGCAAGAAACCTTCCTTCAGCTTCTTTGACACCTTCAAAGAGCCTGGACAAGCTCTGATACCACTTTTGGGAATTTTCTGGTAAATTCCAAAACAAAATCACTGAACAAATTATTTTCTCAAAACAGAGTATTACACACACCCACAAAAGCTTTGTATTCATTAAAGTAAAATGCATGATACAAAATCCATCCTCTTTCTCTCAGAGGGGTTCACCAAGAACTTAAAAAAAAATTACTCTATCTCTTTTGGAAATTTTACACTACTGTGTGTAAAAATTTATTTTACATTCACTACTGTGTAATAACAAAATCTTACATTTACTGTTGTAAAGTAAAATTTCTGTTACATGTGTTGCTGCCCATTACATTTTGTTTCTTCAACAAAAAACTATCTTCATGCTGCTGCATTTTCATATTCATACTGTTGTGTGTTTTCACTTGCACGCTGTTGTGCATTCCCCTGTTATTTTTTCACGGAACAACAACAACCAAACTAAAAACATAACATTACATTCGTTTTTACTTGTCCCATAAAAACTACACTCGTGAATAATAATTAAAAACAATATAATTAAAAACACTATATGCTATGCCCATACCTCCGCGAAATAAAAATTAAAAACATTTATCTATAATTTACGAACAGGAGTAAAAACCATTAATTACTGCACTGCGGTAAACGACGGTCAAATCCAAAAAATTCACGCAATGTTCATGTGCAGGCCTGTATGCAACTTTAGATCAATTGGACAGTGGATAGCCTTCCTTCCAATAAAATGGTTCGGAACAATATCATAAAGGGCTTTTTTAACGAACTTTATGTCCCAATGAAAAGTTGTTTTGCAAAACGTACAGAGGACACCCGTCAAAATGTGATTGCATTGGCTGAGTTTGAGGGAATACCACTTTCTCAACAAAAGCGGTCCAATGAGCTTGGCGGTTTTCTGGAGTAGTTTCACAGTTGTTGTTTTAATGTTGCTGCACGACAGCTGAAAGTACAATTTCAACAGAGTCCACTCGTGAAAGGCGCAGCACTGATCAGATGGGTTCAAATAAGAATGACGAATTAACTACAGAGGCAAATTCTGTAGCAACCCCGGTGACGTATGATATAGGAGATTTCACCTATCACGACAATGTTCTCGCAGACCTTGATTTATTCGTAGACTATATTACTCCCGATGAGTTTGGAATCATGATGGAGAATTATCTCGATCAAGATTCAGTGCCCGATATTATGTATTCGGATACTTTGCAGGGATATATTGACAATACAGAGTCTTCCTACGGGCCTCTGTAGACAGATGATAGTTGGCCATTGAATGAATATCCAGTCATTCAAAATGATTTTTCATCGCCACGACAAGAAGAATTTGGAATTAGTGGAGCCATGTTTCATGACGTTTGGAACTAGAAAATCAAACTTGTGCTCGCCAAGGAGAAAGGATGGTTATTGTAGTGTCTAAACATATTCTGAATGTTTCGAATTTTTTCTCTTAGAACATGCATAGTTTTGAACCTGTCTGTAACATGTCTCTCAAAATTGTATCTTAAAAGACAAAGGCGGACACGGAACCTTCGTTTTCCTTTCGCTGAACTTAGATTTCCCCCTTATTTTCATATTCGTTTTACAAGATATTCTTTCCGTTTTGCATATATTTTTCGAAAAATCTGTTGATAGTATATAACGGCTCTCACTCGGTCCTTTTTCCAGTCGATGGTTGAACCGATTACTGTTCCTCTCAGTCTGACATGTTCTATTTTGACAAATTACTCTGAAATCACTGTCTAGTTTGGCACTTCAATCTTCTTTTCAGTTGGTAGATTTGTTCTAAAATATCGGGGTCTCTTCTTAGCAGTTTGATTACAGTCCAAATACCATTAAAACAAGCTAGTAAAGACCGGTATGTCCTAACTCACATACGATATAATAGGGGGTTCTTTTAGGGATCTCTTTATCTAATTATGCATCAAATTGATTATACTGTGAAATCAATTCTTCAAATAGTAGAATTCTTCAGCGCATATGTTTGCCAGCTTAACGTAATTTGAATCTTGTTGGGTTATTTCATGATTACTCATATAGAGTTTTGAATCTTGTTGGACTATTTCCCAACTGATTTTTGTGTTTTTAAGTTTTGATATAGAGGATTTTTATATAAATAGAATATAA
Organism: Pinus taeda; assembly: GCA_000404065.3. Lineage (NCBI taxonomy): Eukaryota > Viridiplantae > Streptophyta > Pinopsida > Pinales > Pinaceae > Pinus > Pinus taeda. The sequence goes on from APFE030989732.1 coordinate 4,562, forward strand.
AAAATATCGATAAAAAAATAAAATTACTCTTCTCACATAAACTTCCACTCTAAAATAATTTGAATTCTCCATAACCGACTAACCTGAATCATCATCGTTTATATTTTACAATCTAAGTCGAAAATGCGCTGACATTTGTTGGGAATTTCTGGTAATTCCAAACAAATAAACTGAACAGAGAACAATGCTTTGTTTTTAGCCCAGGAAACAAAAAAAATGTTTCTGAAGAATAGAGTTCACACATACATAGAGAAACTTATATTAATTAACAAAAATCAACTGTTACAGAAAAGACCTTCCTCTCACAGAGGGATTACACCAGAGACTACTTCAGATGCAGTTCCCAAAACAAAAAAAAGACAGTTCACTGTGTCTTCTGAAAAATACTCTGTCTCTGTCTTCAAATTACAAATTCTACACTACTGTGCATTACCAAAACAATACTCTGTCTCCTCTGAATTATTAACACTTCACGCTGCTGCGCAGTCCATGTGCATTTCAATGAACAACTTTTCATTCGCACTGCGTGCTCCCCTTACATTTCACGATGGACAACTAAAACATATTCACACTGTTGTGTGCTGCATTTTCATATTCACCAACAGAAACTATACACACGTTGCTGCATGCTCCCACTCATTTCTCAAATGAACAACCACAAAGTTCCTTTCACACTGCTGCGAGCGCTGCATCTCTCATTACATATTCTCAACAACAAAGAAATTACATTTTACTTGTGTTTCTACGCATTCCCTTAAATTTCTCTTCTACGTTGTTACGTATTATTTTCCTTTGACGAGCAACAATCACTTTCACACTGCGTGCTTCCATGCAAGTTCAATTTATAATCAAAACAAAAGGCATAACAATACATATGCCATACTCCCGTAAGTTTTTAAAAACCAATAAAATTAAAACTTTTACCAACATTCTATGAATGCAGTAAATTCCATTAAATTACTTTACTGACAATTTCGCTGTCAAAACAAAAACTTTCACTTCACGTAAGTTCATATTGTAGGCTTGTACACAATTTTGGTTTCAATCGATGGACATCAACCATGCTTTCAATCGGACGGCTCTTGCACGGTCAAACCACAAGAACTTTACATTCTAGGAAAAAACTGCTTTCGTAAAACTATTGTGCACGTGTCAGCTAGCGTACATAATTGCTGCCCCTCCGGAGAATACCACCGCTTGGTGAAAAGTGGTGAGATAAAAGTCTGGCAGTTTTCCAGAATTAATAACGCGGCAGGGGAAATTATAATTTCAACACTCCCCTTTAATTTCAACTGCTGGGTTATCAGTCATACCCAGACATTTTCTCAAAAATTCAAAACTTTTTTGTCCTAATGGTTTTGTAAGAATGTCTTCAACCTGCTCTTGAGTTCTGTAATGTTTTAAAACAATTTCTCCATTGTTTACCAATCCTCTGATGTAGTGAAACTTTTTGTCAATGTGTTTCATTCTCTTATGAAACACAAAATTCTTGGATATGCAATAACTGAGCTATTGTCACAAAAAATTACAGTTCCTTTTGTTTTCTCTTGGCATAAGCTCCTTAACGTCCTTCTCATCCAAATTTCTTGACACGCTGCTACCGTAGCTGCCACATATTTTGCTTCTGCTGTAGACAACGCTACAATAGGATGTTTTTTAGAAGCCCATGAAATAGCTCTTGAACCCATGTGAAAAACATAACTGGATGTGCTTTTCCAATCATCTACACTTCCAGCCCAATCACTATCACTGTATCCAATTAAATCTGAACATTCTGAAGTAGTATATAAAATGCAAAACCTTTTAGTACTTTTAACATACCTCAAAATTCTTTTTGCTTCCTACCAATGTGCTTCTTTTGGCCTCTCCATGAATCTGGAAATTACACTACAGCTGCTGAGGAGAGATTTTGGGAATCTGTGCATGAAGAAGTCAAATAATATTGACTCATTCTTCACACATGTGATTGGTCTGGTCACACAGATAAGGTCTCATGGAGAAATTCTTGAAGAATGGAGGATTGTGGAGAAAATATTAAGGATCCTACCCTCAAGGTTTGATGTGATTGTCACCACCATAGAAAAGACAAAGGATCTCACAAATTTCTCAGTTGATGAACTACATGGATCACTGGTAACACATGAGCAAATATTGAGTAGAAATGAAAACTCATCTCTAGAGCATGCCTTTAAGACCCAGATGTCCTTTGGAAGAGGAAGAGGTCAAGGCAGAGGAAACAAGAGAGGAAGAGGCAGAAGCCAAAACAAAGGTGGAAGAGACAGTCCAGCAAATTCTCAAGGAAGAGATAGCAATCCAAAACAGAACCAAAGCCAAGGAAGCAGCCAACAAAGTGGACAACATCATGCTCAAGGACAAAGGTATGACAAATCCAATGTCCAATGTAACTATTGTAAAAAATATGGGCATTATGCAAATTAATGTAGGAAGAAGCAGCATGATATGAGTAATAGAACTAGTGCAAATTTCACTAGATAAAATATCAGCCAAAATAACTTGTTTTTAGCTTGTAATATGGTTGAAGCAAAGAGTGAAGATATATGGTTTCTAGACTCCCGTTGCAATAACCATATGACAAGAAACATAGCCCTATTTTCTATGTTAGATCAGAATGTGAAGTCATAAGTCACGCTAGGGACTGATAGTAAAGTTTTTGTTATTGGAAAAGGAGAAGTAAATGTCTTAACAAGGAAAGGTGAAAAGAAAACCATAACAGATGTTTATTATGTTCCTAGAATGAAATGTAACCTCTTAAGTATTGGACAGTTTGTTCAAAAGTGTTACAATGTTTTCTTTGAGAATGATGTATGCACCATCATGGATAGAGCACCTAGCAAACGATGTATTGTTGAAGTGAAAATGATAAGGAACATGATGTTCCCTCTCAAAATGAAAGTAGATTTGAAAAATGGAGAAGAAATAGCAGCAGTGACGCAAGAGGCTTTCCAAAGCGAACCAGAAGATGAAAATTGGTTGTGGCATTTGAGATTTGGACATCTCAACTTTGGAGGTCTTAACTTGTTAAATAGAAAAGGAATGGTAAGAGGACTACCATTGATAGAGAAACCAGACAGCCTTTGTGAAGGTTGTATCCTGGGGAAACAACACAGAGAAAGTTTTCCATCAGGGAAAAGAATAAGGGCAAAAGAACCCTTAGAGATTGTCCACTCAGATTTACGTGAACCGATGCAAACTCCATCAGTTGCACGCAACACTATATACTAACATTTATTGATGATTTTACTAGAAAAACTTGGGTTTATTTCCTGAAAAAAAAGTGAAGTGTTTGAAAGACTTTTCAATTTCAAAGCACTTGTAGAAAACCAAAGTGGGTTGCATATCAAAGTTCTAAGAACTGATAGAGGAGGTGAGTATATCTCCAAACAAAACTGAATAGAGAACAATGCTCTGTTTTTGCACAGGGAAGCAAAAATTGTTTGTTGGAGAACAGAGATTTTCACCTGCATAATAAAACTTTGTATTCATTAACCAAAACAATTGTTGTTACAAATTTCTTCCTCTCTAAGAGGGATTACAACCATAGACTGCTTCAAATGCAGTTCCAAAACAAAACAAAAAAAATTACTCTGTCTTCTCCTGAAAATACTTTGTTTTTTCTTGCAAAATATTACACTCTTGTGTGTAAAATTACATATATTTATGCTGTTTCATATTCCATTACAAAAAAAAACTTACACGCTGCTGTGTTTTTCACATTCTGTGTTCAACAAACAAAAACACTCCCTTCGCGCCGCTGCGAGTTTCACATTGTATATGCAATAATACAACAACAAAAAAACATAACAATACTATTACCTATTGCCATACTTCCGACAATAATAAAAAAACATTAAAATTAAAAGTTTTACCTATATTTACCAACCGCCATAAAATTCATTAATTACATTGCTGAAAAAAAAATTGGCGGTCAAGAATGAAACTTTCACTTCACGTAAGTTCATATTGCAGGGTTGTACACAACTTTGGTTTCAATCGATGGACATCAACCATGCTTTCAATCGGATAGCTATCGCACAGTCAAACCACACGAACTTTACGTTCTGGGAAAAAACTTCTTTGGTAAAACTGTTGTGCATGTGTCAGTTGGCGTACATAATTGTTGCCGCTCTGGAGAATACCACCGCTTGGTGAAAAGCGGTGCGATAAAAGTCTGGCAGTTTTCCAGAATTAATAACGCGGCAGGGGAAATTATAATTTTAACAACATCAAATAGAGATTACTGACGGTAATTTCTGCCATGCAATTTGTTTTCTGAGTTTAGGATAGGTTTCCAATACTTAGGTTATGTTTATGTCCATTCTTGATTATTTTTGCAAATATTAAGCATTGACCACTCCAGAGAGATGAGATTATTACATTTTCCCTTTGTACATTGAATATTATATTATCACAAGGAATATTATATTATATAATATTGAATATTATATTATCATAGTGAATTATATATTATTATAATATTCAATATTATTTTATACTACATATTGTTAAAGACAAATAATTAAATTTTTATTTAATTTTAAAATATTTATTATTAATTTTATTAAAAAAATTGCTGAAGGTATTTTAGTGTATGTCATTCAAGTTAGAAATTATGTTTTCTAAAAAATTATAACCTATATTTATCAATGCTAAATTAATACTCTTTAATTTTGTCGGCACAAGGATTGCATAAATTTTGGTGCGTAGTAACCATTAGTAAGTTTATACATTATCAGTTTTACTTCTACATAAGTGTTGAGTAAAACATAAATAATGGTGGGCAGTAACTCCTAGTAAATATATTTATTTACATCGTATTCTTATCTTTTTTATGCAAAGAATAACTTAAATTATAGTGACAATTCCTTCAAATTATGGTTTAATTGAACCGTTTAAAAGATAGATTTTCAAATAATATTGAAAAATATATCTTTATTTTTTGAAATTTAAACATTATAAGTTGCATTTTCTATTTCAAACTAATGGTGGGAAGTTCCTTTTTTCTGTGTTAAACTAATGGTGGTCAACAAGAAAATTTATTGCTAGAGTCATCCCTTGAAAACACTCATTTGAAATATTTATGTTAAATCACACTAATTTATATTTTATATGTTTTTGGAAGTTGTTACAACTTTTCTTGGTTTAATTTGCCCAAATTTTGGGATTTGTTGGGATATTGACACTTTTCTATGCAAATTGTCACATGGCTAAATCTCTGACGCTTACTAGTGATGTTGAAACTCCCTAACTCAAACATTGTTATTGTTATATATTTTTATGCCAATAAGAATGGTTTATTTAGGAATAATGATTTTCAAATTTTTATTCTTTAAAATATTTAAAATTATGTTTGCTTAGATTTAACGAGCCTAGATCCATCTTAACTCCGAATTTATCAAACGCCAAGAGGGATCAAATATCTCGAGGTGAAAACCTCTTTTTTGAGTGAAAAACTTAAGGAAAGGTGCTTCATAGATCCAGAGTTAAGATAGACCTAGGCTAGATTCAGTCATGTGCGACCAAGGAAAATCTATCAAACATATGATTAATTTTATCAATAATATGTAACTACATTTAATATTAATATAATCATTTTAAATATGCTAAATATGTATGAGATTTATCTCGTCATTTTAATTTTAAATTTGCTTAGTTATCTCAGTTTGTTGGGATGATAAATATTGTTAATAAATTTAGTGATGAAAAATGATGAAATAAAATTTCTGAATGCAAAGTGACAATGTGATGGTGGTGAATGATAGAAAATGTGAATATTTAGAATGTAGTCAATTGCAAATAGTATTGATTGTGATCAATCTCAAACTATTTTCTTGTACTATTTTTATTGTCACCCTTGTTAGTTTTGTCATCTTTTCATATTAATTATATGAAAGTGATAGTTGAAATCGTAAACCATTTAAATCTTTAGCTCAAATTGTTGTAGTTAAAATCATACCTTGTCTCTCTTGCTCTCCAATATTAATAGGTTTAATTACTATAACGCAAAAAATAATGTAGATTGTTATATTTTAGGCTTCTGTGGAAGTTTTTTGTAGTGATATGATCTGGATTATCCACAGTTTTGTGTTCATTCTGTCGACGTTTCAAACCCCAAAGGGGGTCCATCATCAGGACAATTAAATAGATAGAATATGAATGAAAGATTATTGAGAGAAGGAGCCATGCACCTAGATATAAATAAACCAAGAACCCTAATTTTATATAAGGGTCGACACTTGATTTCTATATAATTGTTTTTTATTTAATTTTTCAAAATTAGCTCAGGTTTTAATTA